>JARJDX010116090.1:0-23314 GCA_030264735.1 Gymnusa sp. GC000175 | reverse complement strand
TATTCATAAATCGTGTAAAAGCGGAATCGAGTAAAACAAGTGCCGTGTAAATCGGGGGATATATGTATCTTCAACCAATAGAAATAAACTCTTTATTAAAATTTCTTTAAAATGTTTAGTTCACCAATAAATAAAATTAGATAAAATTTAAAATATTTTCAACCAATAGAAATAAACTATTTATTAAATTTTTTTTCAAACGTTTAGTTCATCAATAAATAAAACACATTTTTAAAGTAGAACAAATTAAATAAAATTCAAAATATCTTTAACCAATAGAAATAAACTATTTATGTAAATTTCTTTAAAACGCTTAGTTTAGGGGTGTTCACCCTTCTAGCCGCGAGGGCCATATTGGGATTTAAATCCATTAAATGAATGACAAATGAAATTTAGTATTAAACCGGAACGAAAAAAAGTGAAATGAACCGAAAAAATATCGTTTCGGTTTAAGCGTTTCTTCATTTTTCGTTTCGGTTCAATCAAAATATCGGTTTATTTCGGTTTCAAGTTCGGTTCCGGTTTGAATCTCTGGTTATCTCAGTTCCTGTTCAGATTTGGAGAAATTGCGAAATAACGTTTATTTTAGATTGCAGCCCCCCTCCTTTAATCTAAAATAAACGTTATTTCGCAATTTCTTAAAACTTTATCGCACTTTTTACTTTATACCTTCATTCCCCCAATACTCAGCCACTCTTTTAAAATTTTCAAATTCCAAAGGGGATGGAGTAGCGCATCATATTCAAACTTTTTGTATTCTCTATATACAAAAATTCTCTTTATATAGTAAATATACCTTAAAATCTACTTATAGAAACAGATAAAAAAAATTCCGATCGTAATATTGGTCATTAAAGGATGGTAAAAAACGTAAAACCCCAAGTTTTCATAGTTATTTCAATTGATTGTGGTTTGTGGAAATTAAAAATAATTCATATCACCGACATTGGTTATTAAATTATTGTAAGAGCATCTTTGGCATTTAAATTTTTTTTTTTTTTCATAGCTTTCTAAAGTTGATTTTGAAAATTAAAAGTCATTAAGTTAGATTGCTTTGGATATTGCGATCTACCGGTCGATCGCAATTGGGGGTTGGGCACTTCTTCTCTACATAGACCATTTCTACTTTAATTTAATCGATTCGTTTCCGAGAAACACTACTTAGACTTCTGCAAGAGAACTCACTTATTTTTATTTAATGAGATTATATTATGCTATTACTAATGTCAATACAGTAAAAGCCCTTTTAAGCGATCTAACCGGCACCGGTCGTTGCGCATTTAATCGAAGAGTTGGTTGAAATAGATCAGGGTTTCTCAAACTGTAGTACATGTACCACTAGTGGTACATTAGTCTAGTCTTAGTAAAATATAAATAGTCCTTTAACCAATCATTTTTCCTATTTTTATTGTTTTGTAAAAACTTTCTTGATTTTAATTTCAATTTGAACATTTTTCATTTAAATTTAAACTATTTTTGTCAATACTTGATTTTTGTTAAAATCATGTCAAATTCAAGCAAATTTCATCAAAATTTAAATGTTTTTTGTTTAAATTACGATAATTCTAGTCATTTGAACGTTTTTTTTATTAAAATTTAGATGAATTTGGATAAAATTATGTAAAATTTAAGTAATGGATGTCAATTTTTTCCTAAAAAAATGTAGTCAAAAAACAAAAAAAAAATTAGATGTAACTTGTAATTAGAAGTGATTTTAACCAAAATATTGAAAAAAATAATTCAAATTTGACCAAAATCATTAAATTTAAATGAAAATTGCAAAATAAAACTAAAATCATCTCTATTTAACCAAAATTAACAAATTTTGAATGAAAATTATCATAATTTTAAGCAAAAACAAAATTTCATATTAATTGCTAAGTAGTAGATAATTTTACCCAAAATCAACTATATTTTAGTGAAAAACGATCAAATTTGACTGAAATTATTAAATTTTAACGAAAATCATCAAAAAGTTGTTGAAAATCGTTGGAAATTGGACCAAATTCATTAAAAATTTAAATGAAAACGTTCAAATTAAGACTAATATCATACTTTTGTAACCATAATCAACAAATAAATAAATAATAAAAATTATCATAATTTTAAGCAAAAACAACAAAATTTGATAGAAATTGCACAAATTTTACCCAAAATTTTATTAAAAAACATTCAATTTTGACTAAAACTATGGTAATTTTAACTAAAATCATCCACTTTTTAATAAAATAGTTTAAATTTGTGTGATTTTAACTAAAATATTAAAATTTGATCAAAAACGTCAAAATTTAATATCAATTCCTCAAATTTAATTAATTATTAATAAAAGCTTTAAAATAAATATTGTGTCTCTTGTGATGACATTTCCGTTTTCTTCATTACTTAGAAATAGGTGGTAGGGTGGTACATTTTGTATTTTGTTGTTTTCAAGTGGTACAACATTTAAAAAGTTTGAGAACCCCTGAAATAGATGATCATAAAAGTAAAGCATACTCCAAACTTTAATTTTGCTAATGTATCTTTGGTTATTACATGGCCTGACAATCCGGTGAGTCGGTTAAGTCGGCTAAGCTGTGGTGACTATAGCTCTATATATAATTCAACGATAAAAGCTTACCCCATCGTCCGATTATGATATAGTATTGTAGCCATCCAATAAAAAATAATAAAATTTTAGGTCTCCTGAACATTAAAAAATGAGTCTGTGTGGGTGTGGTGTGAACCTAATTTTTTTTGAAAGAGTTATAGAATATGATTATTAAATTTTTTAGGAATACCATTGAAAACAGTTTTAAAATACTGCTATTTTCATTGGAATTGGGAAAAAAAATAGAAATATTAACAGCAAGTTCACCAAGAGATCACTATTGAACATCACACCAAAGTGAATATGACTTTGCAGTAGGTTTTGATCCAAAAACTTTGGAGTCATTGACGACCGCGTAAATAGTATTCACAGAGTCACAAATCTAGAAAAACGCTTCACCATTTGGTACACGTACGCTTCGAAGAAAGGCAACGGCACCGGCTTAGGCAAATAAAGGCCTAAAAACAAGAAAGCCCCAATTTCTCCTAGACAAGGATTTTCTGTTTTACAGGCTGTAATAATACCCAGGTGTCCAGGACAAAGGCTAAAAAGAAACTCACACCTGATTTTATCTTATCTAAAAAAGTCTACTTTGTTTCCAAGACCAATAAGAAATGCAAACAAGACTGGTTACCCAAGTTGTACTTTCCAACTGAACTGAAGTCGTGCTTATATTTTAGGTTATCATGATTATTTTAATAAATCTGTATATTTGGGAACAAAAAACAAATTGTAAACCGGTCGAAACATCGGGACAAGTTCTCAAAATCAGGAGATTGTAGGAATAGGCGTCTTATGGACATTTGTTGTTATTAATTTTGAACCTGAGCTAGGGTTTTTACATAATGATATAAATCAGTCTTTCACAACCTTTTTCTCATCGGGGCTGGTAAAGTATCAAAAAGACAAATTTAGAATGAATTATTTTGCAATGAAATAAGACATTAAAACAATTATTTTATTTAGAATTATATTTTTACCGTTTTTTAAAAATTTAAGCACAAAATTGCATTGAAAATCCGAAATATTTCAATTGCACTTATCTTAAATAAAAACACTTTGGGAATCCACATTTTTGCAATGAAATGAGATACTAAAAAAGTTTAAACTTTTAGTTTCTTATTTATAACTTTATAACTACATTTATCATTTTCTAAAACTTTGAGCGCAATTAATACATTAATAATCTGGAAAATTTGAAATAAAATCGAAGTAATTACAATCATAAGAAAACAAAACAAAACAAAATTAGATTTAAATTATTTTTGCAATTAAATGTCTCATTAAAAAGTTTAAACTTTTAGTATGTTTTTTACAACTGTATTTTCATCATTTTTTGAGAGCAATCGATACTTCGAATATCAGGAAAATTTCCACTAAAAATTAAGTAACTACAGATTCATCAAAGATAGTGACAAATTAGAATCAAAATTTTGTTTTCGACGAAATGAGACTTTGGAAAAGTTTAAACTTTACCTATGTTATTTATTACTTAAAACCATATTTCCGTTTAGGAACAATGGTTGAAAAATACTGCTATAAATCATTTAAGAAAAATCAAGCTCAAAAAGGCGTGCGCGGAATTTTTTACGCCTACATTTCTATGATGGAAAATTATATGCCAGCATATATACGACAAAACATTAACGAATTTATACCTATATGTGTTTAGAAAAACTAGAAAAATATTATTTAAGGTCTGAGTACTAAAAAATGACAAACTGTGTATTTACTTTTAAGGACACTAGAGTAGAAATGCAAATATATATTACCCCAAATAACTATTGCTGTAATTTTGATACAATTTGAACTAAGTTGTCAAAATTTGTAAATTTTTTTGTAAGTTTAACTAATTTTGGTTAAAATAGAAATTATTTTGGTCAAATTGGGCGAATTTGGTTAAATTTGAATAAATTTCATGAAATTTGAGCAATTTTTGTCAAAATTAAGATGATTTTGGTTAAATTTAAGCAATTTTTACCAAAGATTGGATGATTTTTTGTTAAAATTGTAATCTTTTTGGTTAAACTTAGGTGATTTGGGATAAAATTTAATTTTAGAAAAACCGATTTCTAAAAATTTTTTATTTAAGGTCTTAAATACCAAAAAATGACAAACTGTGTATTACTTTAAAGGACACTAGAGATTAAATGCTAATATATATTACCCCAAGAAACTATTGCTGTAATTTTGATAAAATTTGAACGAAGTTTGTCAAAATTTGTGAATTTTTTTGTAAGTTTAACTAATTTGATGAAATTTAAGCATTTTTTACCAAAGATTGGATGATTTTTTGTTAAAATTGTAATCTTTCTGGTTAAACTTTGGTGATTTGGGATAAAATTTAATTTTAGAAAAACCTATTTCTAAAATTTTTTTATTTAAGGTCTTAAATACCAAAAAATGACAAACTGTGTATTACCTTAAAGGACACTAGAGATTAAATGCTAATATATATTACCCCAAGAAACGAAGTTTATCAAAATTTGTTTAAGTTTAACTAATTTGGATAAAATTTTAGCAATTTTTGTTCAATTTTAATGATTTTCACTATTGTTTAAATGGGTTTTCCTATAATTGCAAAAATGTTGGTCAAATTTGTGTTAATTTGAGTATATTTTGTTATAAATTAATTTATGTTGGTTAAAATTGCAATTATTCTGATCAAATTTGAGCATTTTGTATGAAATTTAGTTATCAAGCAATTTTCCTTAAAAATTGAACTTTTTGCAGAAAATTGTGTTAATTTCGTTAACATTGTGGTCAAAATTGCAATGATGTTTGTCAGATTCAATGAATTTTAGTAAATAGTAAATTGATTTTCGTTCAAATTACAATATGTATCACATGATTACACCTTGGTGAATTTGTCAAATAAACTGTGATGAATTTGAACAAATTTAAGCATTTTTGTCCATATTTAATTGATTTTGATTAAAATAACGATTATTTAAATAAAATTTAGGCAATTTATCTAATAATTTCGATAATTTTTGTGAAACATAATTAATATTTCTTAAAATATAAAAAGTTTTGGCCAAATTTATTAGTTTTTATTCAAATTTATACAATTTTGGTTAAAATTTGATTTATTTTGGATACACTTGTGATGATTTTAGAAAGATTTTAGTAATTTTCGCCATTATATAAATGAATTTGATATAAATTTGGGAAATTTGATTGATTTTTATTAAAATTTTGATAATGTTGGTTAAAATTACAATTATTTTGATCAAATTTGAGCAATTTGAGATTAAAAGCTATTATATTTTACCCCAAGAAACTGCTGTAATTTTGATAAAATTAAAGCGAAGTTTGTCAACATTTTTAAATTTTTTTTTGTAAGTTTAACTAATTTTGGTTAAAATAGCAATTATTTTGGTCAAATTGGGCGAATTTGGTTAAATTTGAATGAATTTGGTTAAATTTGAATGAATTTAATGAAATTTTAGCAATTTTTGTCAAAATTTAGATGATTTAGGTAAAATTTGAGCAATTTTTACAAAAGATTGGATGATTTTTTGTTAAAATTGTAATCTTTCTGGTTAAACTTAGATGATTTGGGGTAAGATTTAATTTATTTTGAATAAACTCACAATGAATTTGGTTTCACTATTGTTTAAATAGGTTTTCCTAAAATTGCAAAAAAATTTGTCAAATTTGGGTTAATTTGATGAATATTTGGGAAATTTGAGCATATTTTGTTAAAAAATTTATTTATGTTGGTTAAAATTGCAATTATTCTGATCAAATTTGAGCATTTTGTATAAAATTTGGATATCAAGCAATTTTCCTTAAACATGAACTTTTTGGAGAAAATGGTGTTAATTTCGGTAACTTTCTGATCAAAATTGCAATGATATTTGTCAGATTTAATGAATTTTAGTAAACAGTAAATTGGTTTTCGTTTAAATTACAATAATTATTACATGATTACACCTGGGTGATTTGGTCAAATAAACTGATAATTTGATCAAATTTATGATTTTGATTAAAATAACGATTATTTTAATAATATTTGAGCAATTTATGTAATAATTTAGATAATTTTTGTAAATATAATTGATATTTCTTAAAATATAAAAAGTTTTGGTCAAACTTATCATTTTTTATTAAAATTTATATGATTTTGGTTAAAATTTGATTTATTTTGGATACAATTGTGATGATTTTAGAAAAAATCTAGTAATTTTCGCCATTATATAAATGATTGTGTTATGAATTTGGGAAATTTGATCAATTTTTATTTAAACTTTGATGATGTTGGTTAAAATTATTTTGATCAAATTTGAGCAATTTATGTCAAAATTTAGGTTAACCATGGTAAATTAACGCGATTTTTCTTAAAATTTGGATAATATTGGCTAAAATTGCAATGGTTTTGGCTAAATTTTATTGATTTTTGTCAAGGCTTTAATGGTGTTTAAAGGTGTTTAATTTAAATTCCAATGACAAGAAACAAAATTTGATTTTTATATTGGTAAAATAAGAAGAACTTAAGCCTACTTTGTTCTAAAAAACAAATTTATTATTTATATTTAGCACATCAATAAAATTCAACCATCATAATTAACTAATTGTATTGATTCTGACTTAACAGTCCAAATTATTCTCTGAACAAATATACATTCAGCAAAAAGTATAAATTCTTGTATCATGGTAATTGATTGGAATCCTAAAAGTACTCAGCCATACAAATGCATGCCATATAAATCCCTTGAGGTATAATTTTCTTATTCGTAAATGCTTACATATAAGTATCCATCATACAAATGTTGGTGTAGACTTATTCGTCAAAATCTATCCTTTGCCTTCCTTATCTTTAGGAAGGTATGCAAGTCAAATAGAATTAAAGCGGAGATTACCTAAGAAGGATATAATAAAATTTATGAAACTTGTTGTAGACTTTTTTTTGGATAAACAAAATAATTTCTTTTAATGAAGCAAATGTCAAGTCATTTTATAAATATGATGGTGCATTGGAATCTTTCGGTAATTGCGGATAGGGGATTATACTCAAAGTAGAAGCAACCCATATTTGGGGGCTTCAAACAAAATGTAATGAACTAGAAACTAGACAAAATTGGCTGTATAGTAGTTGCTTGTGTTATAGAATGTCCAGTACGTAGTAACATAGGTTTATAGGTACATTTGGGAATCAGTACAGATAACACATGTTTTCCACAGCATTCAGTTAAAAATCAGAATATCACTATTTGTGGTGATGCACTTCGTGTGCACATATAGACTTTGTTTTAAAAAATCTTAGATTCATAAACAAAAAGTCATTCTGTGATCTTGTACAGTAAATTGAGTTAACTTACGAAACAAACTGTTATAAAATAAATAAAATGCGCAAATCATACTTAAGAACATAAAGTGTACAATTGCCTTCAGAAAGTATATCGCACACTGCAGCGACTGCATTGAAACTTTATCAGGAAATGATAAAAAAATTGGCATTATGCTAGTTTTAAAAAAACAAATAATTCATGGTTTGATACTTTTGATAGTTTTGATACAGAGAACCATTCAATTCCAACAAAAATGGTTCACAATTTAAGATTTAAAAGTATTATATCATAAGGATTCTGTTTGCACTTATACTTTAAATCAAAATGCATTAGAAAATTTATTTTTTCAGATTTTTAGATAAGGTGGTATGAATAAGCATACCATAGTATTAAGTGGTATAATTTTAAAAATGAATTCTGGTGTTTTTGGAAAAACCACAGACACTGATGATCAAAGAATACTTGTTGTTTTCTTAATCAAATAATTGGCGTTTTTCATAAAAGATGTTTATGTATTTTAGTAAACGAGAATTTCTATTGCAACATTTTTACCTAATCAACTACATATATCTGAGTAGAAGAAGTAGTTAAAAGTTTAAAATCATATTGAAATATAAGCATGTTTTATGAAAACCCCATTTATTGGGTACTTATCCTGATGGATACAATAAGGAACTTTAGTCTTTTAATGATATTCCTTCAATTCAAGAGAAATTATTGCAGAAATTATATTTCTTTTCAAAAGAATTAATGAACAAATTAATGATGATGGTTTACTTAATAAAATGTATTCTCAGGTTCCCCGTGTAACTTCTAGAGTTAATATTTTATATTTCACCTCACAATCATGAAATCTCTTCTCCTCTACTTTTCAACAAATATTGTAAAAATATTAATTGTTTAAAGGCATCTTTTAATGTAATTATTGTAATTTTATTTTATTTTAAGTATTTAAATCTATAAGTCATTAATCATAATATTATTGTGTAATTAGTCTAAAGACATGGATAATAAAGAATAAATTGACATGTCTATATACTCAATACGTTTAACCCAACAGGAAAATTGCATTCTATTTCCATAATCAAAAAAGTGGGGTTTCTATATTTTAAAAAGTACATAATTATACACACTGGCGTATCCAGGGGTGGGCCATGGGGGCCATGGCCCTCCCTTAATGTCCAATGAAATTTATTAAATATACTAAGCTTTATTATTTAAACTTTTATGTTTCATAATATTTATGTGGCATGTTTAACCATCAGAAGTGTTTGATGCGCAAGCTGAGATGTGTACTCAGTTTTGTAGATGTTATGTATATGTTATAAATAATATATACGTAATCTCTAATTTTTTTAATAAACAGTGAAACTATCATTCTTTTTACTTTTCAAATATGTACCTTACTATTTACTGTATATATATCTCGGCTCTTATTTTTGATGCAAAATTCTTTTTAAATATTGGCCCCCCCCTTAACATACTTTGTGAATACGCCACTGATTATACATTTCCCAATGGGTTTAACTTTAGGAGTTGTGGTTTCTAAAAGTAGCATCCACAACTATAAAGGACCATTAATAGGAAGAATATATTATGACCTACATAATCAAAGAAATTGGGTTCTTTATATTTTAAACGATTAATTAATTAATTCAACCCTCAGGTTTATAAAAATAGCAGCCACAAACGCAGAGGATTACCAATAGAAAGAATACCTTATAGCTTCCTTAATCAAATTAGTTGTGTTTTCCATATTTTAAAAAGAACATGACTCCATAATCGGTTCAACCTTCGCAAAGTTTATAAAACTAACAGCCACTCACAGGAAGAGTACTTTTGTCTTTAATAATTAATGATGGTTTTTAAGTAGCAGAAAAAAAGGGATACTTACAGTATATTCTGTACTAGAAGTGATTTACTTAAATGTGTTCCTTCCATTTCTCGATCCTTTAATTTTCTTATGAATTTGAAAATGTAATGACTTGAATTTCAAAAAATATAAATGGATATCTATCTCGAATTAGAAACCTATACTTTTCACATGGCTTAATTCAACTTTTCGAGAGGTGGTTTACAAAATTACTTCTAAAAAGTATTGTAGGTTACTGTACAATTATAAAACTTAATTTTCTTACAAAATTTTGTTTTCTAGTAATAAAAAAGTTAGAAGATTATATTTAAATACCCTTTTATTTTTTTAAATTTGCCCAGATATTTTAAAACAACAAAACAGTGATCAGTAATAAATTTTGTAAGTAAATGCTTAAGTATTGCTGCTTTTAAGCATTCTACATTTAAAATATTTTTGAAATGGCGCCATCCGGGATATTGTCAGTTTTTTGGGGGTTTTATTTTTCTTTGGTTGGTATGGGTTGATGTGGTCGAATAGTCTGACGTGGAACTAGGTGGGGTTAAAAAACGCGGCGGCCATTCCACATCATCTTTAGAGTTTAGAATTGAACAGAACAAGACGCTCCTGCTAAGAACGCATATTATAATTGCATAAAAACTGTTAAATTATTTATTAATTTAAAGTAAAGTGTAAATATACATCCCCAAGAAACAATCAATAAATATGGTGAACATTAATTAAACGTAATTATAATTACAATAAAATTAAGTTAACATAAAGCAAAAAAAGTGTGCGTCATCAAACAAAGGCCAAGCAGGCAAGAACAAAATTGTGAAGCTAATATTGAAAAACAAAATTATTTAAAATTACGAAAGGAATAGTCAATTCCCTTAATTAAAAAAATCGTAAATTGCAACCATCTTTTGAAGAAATAAATAAAATAAAGTGAACTTTCATGCTTGCATGAAGAACGTAAAGCAAAAAAGTGTGCGTCATCAAATAAAGGCCAAACAAGTAAGAAAAAAAATTGTGAAGCTAATATTGAAGAACAAAATTACGAAAGGAATACTCAATTGCCTTAATTAAAAAAATCGTAAATTGCAACCTTCTTAAGTGTTTAAGAAATAAATAAAATAAAGTGAAAAATTTGAAATGTCAAACAAAATGGAAGACAATATGTGAGGAATATTCAATTTCCTAATTTAAACATATCCATCACAACCATTGTATTGAAAAAGAAGTCTAAAAATTGGAAGAAAATATGGTAGAAAAATTCAATTTCCTTAATTAAATAAATCTTCAATCCCAAATATTGTGTGGGAAAAGAAAAGTCCAAAAAATGGAACAAAACATGAGAGGAAAATTCAATTTCCCTAATTAAAATAATCTACAATCCCAAACATCCTGTGGGAAAAGAAGAGTCCAAAAAATGGATGAAAAAATAAGAGGAAAATTCAATTTCCTAAACTTAAAAAAAAATTTAATTCCAACCAATGTGATGAAAAAGAATGGTCCAAAAAATGGAAGAAAATATAAGAGGAAAATTCAAATTCCTTATTTAAAATAATCCTCAATCCCAACCATTGTGTGGGAAAAGAAAATTCCAAAAAATGGAATAAAATATGAGAGGAAAATTCAATTTCCCTAATTCAAATAATCTACAATCCCAATCATCGTGTAGGAAAAGAATAGTCCAAAAAATGGACGAAAATATAAGAGGAAAATTAAAATTCCTTAATTAAAATATCACGAATCCCAAGCATCGGCTTGGGTGGTATTTTAAAACCAATTTTACCAAAAATTGGGTGAGTATTTTCTATCGGCCCTTTTGTTTATCGGCCAATTTCTTTCGATGCTGCTTCCTTTCCACAAATTTATAATAAATAAAATTTACTTCATAAAATTGGGGTAAAATATTGCTGTGCTGAATTTTTGTTGCACATTTTCTTCCGGCCCACTTGTTTATTGGCCATTTTTCCTTATCTTTTTTTAAAAATTGTTTTTATTTCTTCCTTCATTGGCTTTTTGTCTGCAAGAGTTTTGTCTCTAATGATTCATTTGAGGTAATAAAATATAAAGTTGAAAGGCATGGTATAAATTGATAAATTCTATTGTTAATTATATGTAATGCAATTAAAAGCCAACCACCCCTATAAAATTTTTTGTTTACAGATATAATGTTTACGATAAATTTGTTCTTGAAAGAATTGTTCATTCGGTGAGTTTTCTTCCGAAGAGTTGATGATACGAATATAATTTGCTTACGATGAATTCTCTTTCGAACTATTTTCTTTCGGAAACATTGACTATAATCTCTGAGTCTAAAAGGTATGTTTTTTAATTTAATACAAAATTATTAAAAACATTTTTTTTAATTAAAAGCAAGAAAAGATTTTATTACTGTTTTTTTTTTTTTTTAAATAAGTTAATCAAAATTTGTTTGTGGTTAATTTAACTTAAAAAATTAAAAATTGAAATAATAAACCTTTTCATTAAATTAAAAAAAAAGATTAGGCTGCAGGTTATAGTCATTGTTTTCGAAAGATAATTCATCCAAAGTAAGATTTTTAAGTCATCAATTCTTCGGAAGAAAATTTATCGATTGAACAATTCTTTAAAAAATAATTTCATTGAACATTGTTATCTGTAACAATAAAATGTATCAATTAAAATAGATTTTCAAATAATTACATATTTCTATAAAAAAAAAATTAATTAATTTTTATGATTTTGCAATAAAATTTTTATTTTTTTATTTCAAATATTTTGGGTTAATGAGACATCATTAAGTGGCAATTATAGTTGTTGGCTATAGACCTAAGATCACGACTCGGTTGTAGGTTCGAGTCCCACGCTAATGATACCTTTTTACATTAAATAAAATATTGAAGAAGGGCAGTGGCTTAGTAGCCATGATCGGTGACTGTAATGCTGGGAACAGGACTCGTGGGTTTTAGTCCCACTCCAGCGATACTTTTCAACAAGTGTACATTAAAAAAAATATTTTGGAAACGTAGTGGCTTGGTAGCCACAGTCAGTGATTATAAAGCTTGGTTCAGGACGCGTGGGTTCGAGTCCCACCCCAGTGATCCTTTTCTACTTTTTTAACAAAATTTGGAGCGAGTCGTGGCTTAGTAGCCATGGTCGTGGGTTTGAATCCCACGCTGGCAATACATTTTTTAAATGTTAATTAAAAAAATTGGACGATTCGTGGCTCAGTAGTAATGTACGGTGTCACCAAATTTTTGAACAAAAATGTAGTAAGTGGTGGCTCAGTGACTATAGTCGTGGGTTCGAGTCCCATTCCTGCGATACTTTTCCAATTGAACTTTTTTACCAAAAAAATTTAAGAACAGTCATGGCTATGTATCTAGAGTCAGTGGCTGCAGATCTGATATCACGACTTGCAGGTTGGGATCCCATTTCCGGTACTATAATCGTGGGTTTGAGTGTTATGTCTGCGATATTATTTACTAAAAATTTTGGGGACCAAGTGGCTATAATCGGTGACCAAGTAGCTATTGTATGTGGCTGCATAGCTAAGATCACGACTATTTGTGGGTTCGAGTCGTCGTTTTTTAAAAAAAAAAACATTTAAGACGAGTCGTGACTTTGTAGCTATGGTTTATGGCTGTAATAATTTTGTAGCTAGGGGTTCAAGTCCCACGCTTGCAATACTTTTTCAAGTTTGCATTTTTTAACACAAAAAAAAAGAAAATATTCGTGACTAGAGCCAAAATCAAAACTTGTGGGTTCGAGTCCCAGTCCAGCGATACTTTTTTAAATAAAAAAAATGGGTGATTTGTGGCTCATTAGCTACAGTCTACAGTTGTCATGGCCAATCGTTTTGGGTTAATAATAAATCAGGAAAATCCCACGCTGGCAATACATTTTTTAAATGTTAATTAAAAAAAAATAGACGATTCGAGGCTCAGTAGTAATGTTCGGTGTCACCAAATTTTTGAACAAAAAATGTGGTAAGTGGTGGCTCAGTGACTATAGTCGTGGGTTCGAGTCCCATTCCTGCGATACTTTTCCAATTGAACTTTTCTACCAAAAAAAATTAAGGACAGTCATGGCTATGTATGCAGAGTCAGTGGCTGCAAATCTGATATCACGACTTGCAGGTTCGGATCCCATCTCCGGTTCTATAATCGTGGGTTTGAGTGTTATGTCTACGATATTATTTACTAAAAATTTTGGGGACCAAGTGGCTATAATCGGTGACCAAGTAGCTATAGTCTGTGGCTGCATAGCTAAGATCACGAATATTTGTGGGTTCGAGTCGTTGTTTAAAAAAAAAAACATTTAAGACGAGTCGTGACTTTGTAGCTATGGTTTATGGCTGTAATAATTTTGTAGCTAGGGGTTCAAGTCCCACGCCTGCTATACTTTTTCAAGTTTGCATTTTTTAACACAAAAAAAAAGAAAATATTCGTGACTGTGGCGCCAAAATCAAAACTTGTGGGTTCGAGTCCCAGTCCAGCGATACTTTTTTAAATAAAAAAAATGGGTGATTTGTGGCTCATTAGCTACAGTCTACAGTTGTCATGGCCAATAGTTTTGGGTTCGAACGAAACTTTTTTAAGTAAACATTTTTTACCAAAAAAATTTGAAGGAAGAGTCGTGACTAAGTACCATCGGTGACTTAAGTGGCTATGGTCGGTGACTAAGTAGCTATATTCGGTGGCTGCGTAGCTAGAATCACGACTATTTTTGGGTTCGAGTCATAGCATTTGGGCTGAGTCAAGACTTGGTAGCTATAGTTTATGGCTGTAATAATTTTGTGGCTTAGTAGCAAGGGTCGTAGGTTCAAGTCCTACCCCTGCGATACTTTTTCAAGTGTGCATTTTTTAACAAAAAAATTGGATAGATTCGTGGCTTAGTAGCTACGGTCAGTGACTATAGGGCCAATATCAGCACTCGTGGGTTCGAGTTCCATCGATACTTTTATAAATTAAAACAAAATGGGATGATTTGTGGCATATAGTCCACAAATGTCGTGGCCAACACTCGTGGGTTCAAATCTCACGGTTATGATACTTTAATAAGTTAACATTTTTTTACCAACAAAGAATTGGGGTGTGTCATGGCCTAGTAGCTATAATCGGTGGCTGCAAAGCAAGGATCACGACTCGTCGGTTCAACTCCCATCCCAGCATTACTTTTTTTTCGATTCGTAGCTTAGTAGCTATAATCTATAGTGGGCACGTGTAATTAATTGCTACATTTGTTAACAAAAAGTTTCATGGCGAGTCGGAGCTCAATCTTAGAATGAAATGTCCCGAAATGTCAAATTTTATTTCATTCTACGCCAATGATATTTTTCAAATTGTACATATTTTAACAAAAAGTTTTGGGGAGAGTGTTGGCTTAGTAGTTATAGTCTGTAACTACAAAACTTTTAATATAATTAAACCAATAAATATGACATAATAAAAATAAATAAAAGACATACTGAGATTAATTATGTACAAGTAATAAAATAAGGTCTTATACATATACATATTTCTATATATTGTCGTTCTCCGTCATCGTCCATAGTTTCCTAATTTATTTTTAAACTTGTGGTTGCTCATTAAAGAATTCTGAGCTTTTGTTGCTATGTTTTGAATTTCCAGCTTGAATTGGCATTGTAGCTCCGAAATTTCATTGCCAGTCATTCTGAGCTTAATAATGTACAAGTAATAAAATGAGGTCTTATACAAATTTATATACATATTTATATACATATACATTTTTCTAAACATTGTCGTTTTTCGTCATCGTCCATATTTCCCTGATTTATTATTAACCTTGTGGTTGCCTATTAAAGAATTCTGCGCTTTTGTTGTTATGTTTTGAATTTACAGTTTAAATTGGCATTGTAGTAGCTCCGAAATTTCATTGCCAGACATTCTGAGCTTAACAACGTACAAGTAATAAAATAAGGTCTTGTACAAATTTATATACATATACATATTTCTAAACATTGTCGTTCTCCGTCATCGTCCATATTTCTCTGATTTATTAATAACCTTGTGGTTGCCTATTGAAGAATTCTGCGCTATTGTTGTTATGTTTTGAATTTCCAATTTGAATTGGCATTGTAGCTCCAAAATTTCATTGCCAGACATTCTGAGCTTAATAATGTACAAGTAATAAAATAAGGTCTTATACAAATTTATATACATATACATATTTCTAAACATTGTCCTTCTCCGACAGCGTCCATATTTCCCTGATTTATTATTAACCTTGTGGTTGCCTATTAAAGAATTCTGCGCTTTTGTTGTTATGTTTTAAATTTCCAGTTTAAATTGGCATTGTAGTAACTCCAAAATTTCATCGCCAGACATTCTCAGCTTAATAATGTACAAGTAATAAAATGAGGTCTTGTACAAATTAATATACATATTTATATACAGATTGGCCAGTATGTATTGGCATGTGTAAAAATATTTTAAATAAAATTTTCTATTAAATTTTGTATTGTGTCACGGGCCTTTGGCGCAAATATACTTTTCCAAGACTGTACAGTATTTTGCTTCAAGATAGCGGTACCACTCCCACTTTCAAGTGGGAGATACTTGTGGGCACCTATAGGTTGTCAGCCAGCTAGACTTGGTCAAGCTGTACATATACATGTTTCTAATAATTGTCGTTCTTCGTCATCGTCCATATTTCCCTGATTTATTAATAATCTTGTGGTTGCCTATTGAAGAATTCTGCGCTATTGTTGTTATGTTTTGAATTTCCAGTTAGCATTGGCATTGTAGCTCCGAAATTTTATTGCCAGACATTCTGAGCTTAATAATGCACAAGTCATAAAATGAGGTCTTAAACAAATTTATATACATACAGGTATACCTCGCTTTAGGGACATCGTCCATATTTCCTTGATTTATTATTAACCTTGTGGTTGCTTATTAAAGAATTCAGCGCTTTTGTCGTTATGTTTTAAATTTGCATTGTAGCTCCGAAATTTCATTTTCAGTTGTTTAATACGAGTTTTATCATCAACTTTGAATTTGCTGTTCAATGAGTTCTGAACATAAGATCCATTATTTGCTGACGCCTTTCCCTGACGATTTATTGAATTTGGTCATCCTTTTAATATCGATAATTAGTTTAGTCTGGTCAAATTTTACAGCGAGTTTATTGAGAATAAGTGATTGGCATATATTTTGAAAACTTTTGGTTGACTGGATCTTCCAGTTCGAATTTGGACTTTTACCGTTTATAATTTAATATTTAAATTAGCATAAAGGTTTAATGCATTTATAAATATAGTTTATATTAAACGCTACAATAAAATTGAAATTACAATCTAAAGGCAAAACTTCGAAAAACAAATTTCAGCATGAAAAGAATTTACAAACGAAATATATATTTTTTTTAATATAAAATATAAATTTAATTATAATATAAATTTGATATCTTAAGATTAAAATAAGAAAATTAAATTAAATAATTTCCAAAGAAAATGTGAAAATTTAGTTTTGTGTTATGTATTTTGCAGACGTTATATAAATCTTATTTAGGACATATAAATTACATGGAGAAAATGAAACGAAAATGTATGTGTCAACGTGTGTCTTGCATTTCACCTAAACTTATGTGTTTATTATTGTATCAAATTCGTCGCTTTTCTACATAAGGGTAGTCTAAATATTTTATTATATACACATCCATATTATAAACCCATTTTTTAATTAAATTTGCAAGGAGAATACCTAAATTCTAGAATAAATGAACTAGAGTTCGTATACCATTACATCATATTCCAGCATTTTTCTAGTACTTGCCTGATTCTAAATATTTGCTCTATTGTTGACCTATTAGGGCGAAATCCACTCCGACACTCTCCCTGTATATCTCCCGCGCATGGGATCAGTGTGTTGGGAGGACGTTGGACAGGATCTTGGATACTACATTCAGCAGTGAAATTCCCCTATAATTTTCCTGTCTTCTTTTTTTGTAATAGTATCTTCAGCGGTATTCAACTCTTCTAGCATTCTTTTTTCATTCCATATTTATAAGATCAGCAGGGTAACTTCATCTCTTAGCCTTATAGTACCTGTTTTGTAGAGTTCGTTGGGTTACCTGTGTGACGTCTTGTTGTTTTTTCTCTATTGATCGCCTTTTCTACTTATTTCATAGTGATTTTATTTTCGTTGGGCTCTGCGGTATGAATTGGCGTTGGTTTATCCCCAGCAACTATATCCTAATCATTTAACAGTCTCTTGAAATATTCTGACAGTACTTTCAAAACCTTTGTTTGGTTCATACAAAGATACCCCTCTATCGATCGTATTGCCGTTTATTTGGGTTCACTTAGTCTTCTTAGCTGGATCGTATTTTTTTGAAAAAGGTTATAGCCTCAATTTTATATTTATTTTTATTTATTTCGTGGATGTTCTGGTTCTCCGTAGATATATTTTTCTCTTCTCCTGTCGTTCCACACCGCGGTGTACTTCGTTTGGTAGGTAGATAGGAAATCGATTCTTCGGCAGCATTTATGATGATTTTTATTATTTAATCCCACTTTGCATCGATGTCAATTAAATAATAGTGCAAAACATTGGTTTTAGGATTTTTTGTATTAAAAAAATAATTGTCTCTTTTTAAGGTGCAGGTTAACATTTTATTGCCAATTTATTTTCTATTACATTTTACGTCTTAAAAGTAAGCAATAAATATATAATATAATAAATATAGAATAATATAATAAAAACATAATAACATTTTAAAATAATTTTCCCCACTAAGATTTTTAAATGTATTTTTAGAATGGCTGGAACTTTGATGATTTATCGTAAATATATGATAAAGAGTTTAGGCATAAGGTTTTGTCTCTTTCCAATTGAATTAAACTAAATTAAACTAGACATACTTAAATCTTTGAGAATTGTTTTGTGAATCGGATTTGATAAAGTTCAATAAGTAAAATTGTTTTGGAATCTTGCAACGGAATTCGTTTAAAGTCAGGACTCAATATAGAACAAGAATAGAGATACCCTGCAAAGATATGAACAAAACTTGAATTTTAACCCGCCGACAAAAGAAACCAAGAAAACTACAATCGTGACGAAACTTAATATGTTCTATTTCAATATTTTAAAGCGTTGCCTTGTCGTGTCAGTTCGTTATGTTTTTGCATTATTTGAAGACATTCACCAAAACGAGATCATATAAATATCAATTGTGATGTTTACCAACACACCTATTTCTAAATTCAATATTACTAAATAAAAAATTAGGCTATTTGTCAAGCTTTGGCATCAATAAAAAAAATCAATGGAATCAAACTCGTAACTTACATAATATGGGGTGCTAAAAGGATACAAAAAGCATTATATGTATGCAAGCAAGACTTTTAACATTTATTAATCTATAATCTACTTTATGGGTTTTGGGTTAGTAAAACGTCAATCTACTACCTATATTTCCTCTTATAAATAAAAAGCGAAATTGCACTTGAAATTTTAAACCTAATAAAATTAGATTTTATCTAATCATTTAAATAAAAGTCACTTTAGGTACCCCTAAATGATAATATTCTATTTATTCGTTTTAGAAATTGCAACAGCTTAAGTTTATTTTGCAGTTGCTGATGATGTGTTGTAAAGACTTTGTTAGTGAAAAAATAATTATCAAATAATAGTATATTTTTTTATAAAGATAGAACTATGAGGACATATTCTTAGATATTAAAAAAGTATCTCGTAATATTAATTATTTATTGCGTCTTAAAAAACTTTACCTCTGATTATTATTGACTTATTTAGGTACAGTGTCGTTCGGATTGGTAAATTTTTCAATACAACATTAGCCACTTACTCCGCACCCCTTTCGTTACTATGGACAACTTCTATATTAGTTAACATAAAATATTTTATAAATATGCGAGATATATAAATTTATATAAAATACAAAAGTATTTTATATAAAGGTAATTGCAAAGAAACAAGATTTTTAAATATCTCACAGTATTGTTGGTTAAAAGAATAAAAAATTAGCTCCATTTACAATGTGAATGCGGTTATTAGCTTTTGTTAGCAAATGACCAATGTGGAAAATGTTTGAAATTTATTGGCAATTATACTGCATACCAAACAATTATTTTTAATGGTTTTAAATCTACTTGTTTCTTGTTGCGAACTCTACTTCCTCTAAAATCCAAGTTTTGCCATCCTTCTGTCGTTTTTTTGATAAAGTTTTATTAGTTATTAGCGATAATATAAGCTTTTTCTCCATGCTGCTTTATTTTTCTTCTTTTACTGGAACCACATGGCGGATTTTGGTCTGTTATATTTTTTTGTATTAAAGTTGGTATAAAATATTTTAATCTATTAAGCATGATCTGTTCTCATAGCTACAAGGGTACAATCCTGATAAATGTACTGCACTGTAAGTAAGCTCTTACGCCTTGTATATCATTTCTAAAAGTGTGTCAATGGCTGCTGCATCACCTTCCACTTCTTAATATCAATTTGGTTTTAAATCCACGTGAGCTTTGTTGCGACTTTTATTTTCTCTAAAATACAAGTTTGGTTATTTGACTTTTGTGTTCTTTTCGTGTGTGTAAGGTTATATCAGATAAGCGATTATGAAACCTTCTTCTCTATGCTGCTTAATTTTTTCCCTTTTTTGCCCTTTAGTGGCAACTAATTAATTTTTAACAATTCCTGGGTCATGTGGGAATGCCAAGATGGTGGAATACCATACCATGGGGTTAGCTACCACTGGCTTTATTTTCAGGTCTAGTGTGGCGCATTTTGCTTTTATATCTATGCAAGTACCTTCTAGCCATCATCTAGGTATTTATTTTGTTGTCAGTAATTCTTTATTCTAATCTATTGGTTACCACTCTACTAAATGTCCATTTAATCCAATTTTGATAAAAATGTATCTTCGACTCTAACGGTATCAACATTATTAATTTTATGGTTGGTTTAGTTTATTTGTAGAGTAGTTAAGATGTTTACAACTTTTCTAAAGGATAACGTGTATACGTTCTAGCTCTAGAACAGATAAGTGTTTTTAAGCTATTAGGTATAAATACTAAGGTATTTGTACATATTCATTTTTCTTGGTGAAGGATTTTAAGCAGAAGTTGTAAGGAATTCAACCCAATAAGGAGTTTTTGCTTAAATACTAGGATCTAAAAATGCGGCAGTTTTTCCTCCCAATTCTTTGTAATAACCATGGACAACAAAAGCAAAGTTGTTGTTTTTTTGCATTTTTGCTTATTTTAGGATTTATAGTCATTGCCTTACTGCTGATTTTTTTTTCTTTTAAGAGTTTTTGCTCTTTAAAGTTATAATGACTAATCATTTGATCATATACATATAAGTTGTCATAAACATAGTTGTTTCTGATAAAACTATACTAATTTACGTAACTCTTTCAAAAAAACTTGGCAGCTCTAGGGACTGCCGATAGAAGTGAAAACTTAGAACTCTTAGTATTGTATTATTGCTTGGAAAAAGAAAATAATTACAGCTTTTTCGAGAAAAATGAAGAATTTTATTAATCAATATAAAAATACAATTTTTACATAAAAAAAATAGATAAAACAAGTTTTGAACCCTGGTCTCCCAGATGACTTGCCAATGACTTAGGCACTAGGCCCACCAAATATTCTTACATATACGTAAATAAATTAAAAAAAATTTAATTTCATGAGCATGTCGGTCACGCGAACCCATAAGATTTTTCCCTACCAAAAAGTGCTCAACGCGGCTAAAGAAGCTTTCACTTCAAAAACTGATCTATTCGAAATGTAGCTGTTGTATGTACATATTCTTTTATAAATAACACACCTGGTGATGTGTTAATAAATATTTTATACAAATCTAATTACCATCTTTCTGTTTCTGAATATATCGGCATGGGTCATAATGTTTAGTAAACTTAATGATTTTAAAACCATGGTAAGAATCGGCTGGATCCATTGATTTTATTAAATCTCTTTCAAATTTGAGATGTACTCTAGTCTATATTATGTCAGCTATTTCTCAAGGATAATCCTAGTGATTTAATTTTCTCCCTTTTTATCTACGCAAAGAAAAGTCTAGCGTGTCAAAACACTTGGAAGCGTTTTCGTTTATGCTTCTAAGGCTGGACTACTTCTTCACGGGATAGCTTTCAACAGTCTATTGTTTCCACGCAGCTGAATGACTTCCGTAGTGTTTTGGGGCGTAGATGTTTTTCTTCACTGCGGCCTTCAACCTTCAAATTTACACAGTTGTGTCTGAAATTGTGCATCAGTCTAAACACCCCGTGGCAAAGCTACGACGGTAATGCTTGCTGATTCGAGCTTGAATACTTTTTCCTGGACTGATTTAGCCCTAAGGCGGCTAAGTATTTTACGTAAACGGCAACCTTCTGCTTGCTGAATGATTTCAAGTAAAGTTTAACACAGTGAGGAGTTTTTGTATATTCTATTGCTTTGCTTTTGATTTAACAATTTATCAGCTGCGTCCAAAGGTTTTAATAAATTCCTTACAAATATTTTGTTAGTATAATTTGTTATGGTAGTGCCATTTTGGTTTTAATGCTGTTTACCTATTGCCTTACAGCATATTTGCAGTTAACGCAATCAGCATGTCATTTGGCATTCAATGCAACTCAGATGAAAGCATCAATGGGTTTCATGCAAGTTTTCCTTCAATATTTTTGCTTGCAACTCTTTATTCCCCCATCCCTGGTTTACGTAGAACCTATAAGAACTATGTAAACATCAGATATATGTTTTGGTATATACCAAAGCATTAATTTTTACAAAATGTGAATATATTTTTACATTTTCTATATAATTTAGTGTCAAAGTTTCCACATAATAAATTTATCATGGTTGTTTTCATTTTTGTTGTAAAACAATTTTTCAATAATTTCATACACAAGAATAATTATATTAATTCCTTAAAGGTAATCCTAGTGGTTTGATTTTCTCCCCCTTTGTCTGCGCAAAAAAAAACTAGCGTATAAAAATATTTAGTAGCATATCTGTTTATGCTTCTAAGATTCGACTACTTCCTTACGGGATAGCTTTCACCAGTCTGTTGTTTCCACGCCGTCGAATGTATTTCTCGGTGTTATGGGACGTATATGAGGTGGGTCCAGAAGTTTTAATAAATCCCTTACAAATCTTTTGTTATTTAATAAATCCCTTACAAATCTTTTGTTATGGGTATAATTTTGATAGCAGTGCAAGTTTGGTTTAAACGCTGTTTACCTATTGCCTTACTGCATTTAAAGCAATCAGCATTCCATTCGGAATTCAGTTATGAAGGATGCAAGTTTATCTTTTAAATTTTCCATTCAGCAGGCATGGCAAATAAGATCACTATCTCTTTTGTGATAGTTTTTTTTTGCCAGGGTAGCACATGTTGCAAATAAAATGCCTTTTACTTTCATTGGGTTTAAATATATTCACTTTAAATTTTATTGTAAGCTCGACAACTTTGCAGATCTGAATTTAAATAGAATAGTAAGAATCAGCTGGGCAAAGGTTTTAATAAATCACTTACAAATCTTTTGTTATGGGTATAAATTTTATAGCAGTGCAAGTTTGGTTTAAACGCTGTTTAC
>JARJDX010116088.1:0-17010 GCA_030264735.1 Gymnusa sp. GC000175 | reverse complement strand
TGATTTCGAAGTGGTGTCTGTCTGTCTGTCTGTGTCCTCTCCACAGCCCAGATGGCTAAACTGGTCGTCCTTAAACTTCATATTTAAGCTTTTAACAAAAATTGGGAGGTCCCAGTGACTTTTGTCTAAAATCCAAAAATAGGAAGTGGTAGTTTATTGGTGAGGTTTATAGGTTTTTTGCAAATATTTCAAAATCTATTGAGTTTATGAAAAAAACATAAGTACAAAAGTACAAAAGTGTAAAAATAAATTTTACACAAATTTTGTTTCTACCATTTTTACAGATAACCCAAAATCTCAAATTAGTAAATGAAAGTCGTGTGGTGACCACACCTCCATTTTTTTAATTTAGTCACTGCTTTTACCAGTAACCAGTTTACCAATTTAATTAATTTTTCTAATTCATACCTCCAAACTTAATAAACTTGGGACACATGACAGGATTTTGGGTTGTTAGTCATAGCTTTTTGGGTTGTCACAAGTACAGAAATAGGGCCTTGGACTTATTACACTAGAGAAGGTAGTCTTATTCTAATAAAAATAATAATAACATTAACACTAACTAAATGCATATTTTATTTAACGACAAAAACATTTTTACTACAGGAAACATCCTTTCCACCTTTCCTAGAATGTCTTCCTCCGTTATTGATGCCGGGAGTGCATGCCTACAGCTTTTTCCATAAATGTTTCTCTAGAATACTTAACACAACGTAAAAGAATATGTTACATGTAGTTGTATTGCTTTCATACAATGCATCTTCCCTAACGCCAATTCTATGCAAATGTGCGAAAAAACGATTCAATCTTGTTCGTATTACACTACTTATATAATTCGTATCCTCTCAAATTTTGCAAAACCACGGTTTTCTTGGGATTTCTGGTACTATTGTCAACTTTTCTTCATTTGTTTGACATGTAGCAACTCACTCTATGCTTGCTTTGTTTCTATTGCCAATGAAATATTGAATTCTCCTTTGTTATTTCTGAAACTATCACATCTCCCTTTACTGATTATACCCAAAATCATACAGTTTCAGACACTATATAGATATTTGATGAGATCTCAAAATTTCTTTTATGCACCATACTATCCTTTTCCAAGAAATAAATCAGCAATGAAAGAGAGACGCAGCCGGGTATTGATACTAGTATATGTACTAGTATCATATATGTACTTTGCACAAAATAGCTGATCAGTAGAATGCTACCGGTTTGAAACTATGAATAATTAAACTACAATAATAAAAATCCGTTTAGTAGCATATAAACACCATATGGAGATGCCTAAATAAGCTATATTACTTATGTTTTTACAATATCTAAATGGTGCTTAATAAATTCGTGTTCAAGCATTTGTGCCAGTTTCTCTAATTCTATAAGGTTCCAGTGTGAACCATTACTTGTTATTATGAGGTGTTGATTAAGAACGTCAAGATTGAATAAATCATCCTAAAGACCTAAAATTAAAAAAAATTATCAAAGGTTTTAAGAAATGTTCAAAGTTAATACAGAAATAACGACGGCATTTGAAAATACCCCTCCAAAACTGCTAAGAGGAACGGCCAATGGTTTTTGGCATCTTTTCATCATTAGAAGCATGTCCATTTGAAGACTAATATCTCCATCCCAAGGAATAGAATGAAATATAGCGTCACCCAAAGCAGAGCTCTAAAATATTAAATAATAGAACTAAACAATCCACGATATTTAGCCTACTTGATTTATCAAATGTTGGCCTGATGATGCACTGAGTAACAAAACTGCAATTTGTGGAATTATTTGTATAAAATTTACCCAATTCCTATTCTATAAAAAAATATATCAGTTTTAATTTAAAATAATTAAAATATTTGCCTTACATTCATTTCACTAAACATTATTAAGCTAATCCAAGGGATTATAGTGCCTATAGTGAAGAAACTTGGATGCCTGAGAATGTTGGAAATTTTATTAGTCAAACTGGAATTAAAAAAAATATTAACATTTTATAAAATAGGAACATATTAAATCATGACCAAGAAATATTTTAATAACGTTTGGTAATAAAAAAACGAAGCACAAATCCTTAAACGTTAATCTATTGTTACATATAGTTATATTATTAAGAATATTGTTTTATTACTCTGGACTTAAGTTATTAAAAGTTTTGTAGAATTGGAATGAGTTTTTGATATTAGGTGAACGTCTATCTAGAGTCTAGACTAGAGTAATGATTGCAGTTAAGGAGGTGGTGATGATTAAAGTATTGATATGAGAGAAGAGTCTCATGGGGCTTTAAAAGAAAGAAACGAGTATGAGCTCGTGTAGATGTTGAAAATAAAACCGTACATATAGAAATCGGTAAATAGTTATATACTTACAAAAAAACTGAAGAATAGGCTAGTATGCATGAAATAATGAGAATAAAAAGCTATGAATCGTTTAAAACCAGCTCTTTTTATGCGTTATTACCAACTGCGACAAATCAAAACATACCAGGGAGAAAATGGTATTTATAAGTCAAACAAATCGATGTTATGCTTTCAGGTGGCCAAGAAAAAGCACATAATTGGATACGGGAACACAAGGAAGCGCATCGCAATGAATACGAATTTATCATCTCGTCAACCATTTATTTCACAGCAATGAAAAATAAGTCGATTGGGATGAGCGTTAGCGCACAGAAAAGCAATGCTTAATAAATGGTAGCCTTTAACTGCCTTAGCCTTTTCTTTTCTAAGACCGCTATGAGTGCCATTCATTGTACATTGGTATAAGTTTTTACAGAACATGGCATATCTTAAAGAGTAAAAAATCTACAATCCTGTGGTGTAAACAACCGTGCCCAGAGGATAAGGTATCACAATAGAAGAGTCTCATAAAAAGGGTCTACCTTTCTAAAAAAGACTAGGTTCTGGATCCAAAAAGTATTCAAAATTTCCAATGAGGCAAAATGACCACGGACCTCTACCTAGATTCCTTCTGGTAAAAAAAGTGACGAAGATTTTGAAAAAGTAAGAACTTTTTAAATCTTCAAGACATTATACGGTGTGGCTGGTTAATTGATATCACCTTAATTTCAACGACTTCTTTAGATTAAGAGGATGTTATCTTGAGGGTGTTGGCTGGTTCTAAAGTATAATAATATTATTCATTTGGAATTTTACACATAAACCATACGTCGATGCTGACAGTAATGGTACATTTAAAATAGAACTACAACAAGTGTCAAATGTAAAAATTTGAATATAGATGAGAGTATTGGCTAATATATGAACAGTATCCCGATATATTTAAATGTTACAAACGTACATATTCTGGGCCTCTGGCCTCAAAGCAATCGTAAATCCATAGGACTTAATACTGTTCCGTCAAAAGAATGGTTACTTTTTTTTAGATATGATATGAATACTTGTTTTGCCGATTTTAAGAGTATAGCATAGCTAAAATCAAGGTTTTTGGAGCCCCTTACAAACATATGTTAAATCATTATCGGATACATGGCGACTGGTACGGAAACAAACGTCCAAATAATTGTTGACGACAATATTGCAATAAACTAGGTAGAAAGTTTTAAATGTCTGTGATGCACAATTAACATAGAGAGAGTATAGGGAAAGCTGAAGTCAGAAACAAAATGGCACAAAAAAGTGGTTAAATGTTTAAACTCTATCTGGTGGGACAAACACTTCAAAGAGAAAGTAAAGAAATGAATAGGATGCACAATGGTAGAAACGGTCATAATGAAACATCGATATCTGACGAATAATGCAGGCAGAGCAACCACTAACAGAACGAGTAGAGATTAAAACTCTCAATTGGTTTGGACATGTGCTCCGGATGAGTGGCGACAGATGGCACAAGAGCAAAATAATAGCATCCACTGGGTAAATAAAAAAGAGGTAGACCGAGAAAATCATGGAATGACTCTATCCGCGATGCAATGAGAGCTAGACAACTGGAGGAGGAGATACAATGAACAGATGTTTTAATTATAGTGAGCGTATTTAAATATTTAAATAATATCGTCGAAGAGGGAAAAAGTCAGAATTCTTGGATCGGAGATCCGTAAGAGAAATTTTAAGGATGTGTTAAACAAAGGAAGTAAAAAATATATTTAGAACCAAAAAGGCAATAAACTTTCATAGGTTTAGGAAACAAGGGAGTAAAAAATATGTGCAGAACAATACGGCAATAAACCTAAATGTAGGGATATCTTGATATAGCGGATTGTTCCTTATAAAATATTTTTTCCGACATGCACATGTTTAAATTTAAACTTAATACAATTCAACGTCTCAAGAATATTTTAAGAAAAAGTACTGTTCAGTTTTTTTATAAATTATTTTAATTCTACTTTATGTCTAGAATGTTTATACTCGTACTTGATAATGTTTTGATGATGTCTGACACATTTTTTAAAGTAGTTTCTTCTTTCTTCTTTTTTAAATAATTTTATTCGAAGAATCATGTGCCGTATATCAATTATTCTACTCGAGCACAAGTCAACAAGAAAACTTAAAAAAAATATTCCATCGCTGCTGGAAATTAGGATTGCAGCTCCTGAAAATATTTGAATGCTACTAAAGATTTGTCTTAAGGGCCAATAATACATATTGAAAAATAAATACTGAAAATATTGTGTTAGTTAATTGACTAAAATTTAATAAGACTCTTCTTACTGCATTGAAAGCAAATCCACATTTTGATACAACATGATCTTTACAAATTTCAAACCAGTAATATATAATTACAATTATGACTAAAGGTATAGCCAAATATAAATGAAAATATTTTATTAGGTTATTTATTTTCTTATTATAATTGATTGTATGTCGGTATTTATATGGTTTGAAATTACCAAGCTCTAAAAGGCATTCTTCAAATATATTGATTGTTTTATAAAATAGAATGGCTGCTATAAAAAAAACCACTGCACCGGCTACTAAAACTATATCAAAAAATATTTCGTTGAAGTCATATCCAAAATTTGCTAAAATTGATTTAAAAATTAAGTTTTAAAATTATTGGGAGTTTATTTATGTCTTACTCAAGTAGTACACTACATAACCAATGGAAAATGGTAAAAACATTAAAGTAAACAACATAAATAATCCAAATAAAATATTCGATTTTACTGAACTTTGTCCCCAGATTCTTACAAACTTAAAAATATTTACATTGTTTTCAAGTAGTGGAACAGGAGCCATTTTTATGGTTAGCAGGATGTACCTAAAACTAAAAACGAATAATTGGTTATGGCTAATGATTTTGGATGGAATATAAAAAACGTATATTTATATTATTTATTAGATCAATATTAATCCATTAGATTACTTAGGTTCATAATGCATATATTGTTGCAATATTTATTAGCTCTCTTTATTATTATTTTTTTTGTATCAGCATCAATTTAGTTAAGGCTTTTTCCACTAACCTGTTTTCTTATTTATTTAGCTATTTTTTTCTAAATCTTACCTCCAAACATAATAAACATGAATTTTGGGTCGCTAGTGAGACCCGTCACAGCATTTTGAGTTGTCACAAGTACAGGAGAAGGGCCATATACTTATTACACTAGAGAAGATAGTCTTATTCTAATTACAATTTTTTTAATAATATCATTAACACTTACTAAATGCGTATTTTATTTAACGCCATAAATCTTCTTGCTAGAGGAAACATCTTTTCCACTTTTCCTTGTATGTTCTCCTCCGTTATTGGTGCCTTTCTAACTCTATAATACTTATTATCATCATCATCAACAGCCCAGCCCGTATTTGTCCACTGCAGGGCAAAAGCCTCCCTTAATTCGATCCATGCTCTACGATCATATGCCGCGTTCATCCAGTTTGTTTTGATTATTTTTATGTCGTTCGTTCATCTGGTTGGAGGACGTCCTCTACTTCGTAGGGCACCTTGACCTGGTCTCAATTCAAAAATCTTCTTAGTCCACCTGCCGTCTTTCATCCTTGCAACATGTCCGGCCCAGTTCCATTAAAGTTTTGTCATTCGCACTATTGCGTCAGTTACTCCAGACATTTCTCGTAACTTTGTGTTGGGGATTCGGTCTCTGAGGAAAAAATTTTGTCCGCGGTTTTTCTTGTAAGGGTGAGTGTTTCTACCCCATATGTAAGAACCGGCAGGACGCATTGGTCGAAAACTTTTCTCTTGAGGCAGTTTGGTATTTATGATTTTAGGACATTTTTTAATTTTCCAAAAGCTGCCCAAGTGAGCCCTATTCTTCGCGTTAATTCTGTGGTTTGGTTATCTCCTCCTATACGTATCTCGTGACTAAGGTATTTGTACGCTCCTACCTCTTCTATGTGGTTCGCTCATAACTAAATTAGTCATATATTGTGTGTTGCTGGTATTTATCTTTAGTCCTACTGTTTTGGAGGCGTGGATTAGTTTTTGTAGAAGCTCCTTCTATGTGTTTCGTATTTAAAACAATGTCGTCTGCGAACCTTAAATGGTTTAATTTCTCGCCGTTTACATTTATACCCATGTGCTCTTACTCCACCCGCAATGCGAAAGTCTTCACTGCTTTCGTGGATTCTGATGTTCGCTTTGGCCTTTTCGTATACGTCCTTTATAATGTTTAGACACCTGGACACCCGACACTCTGCAAGGGCATATATCATATCTTGGTGGCTCACCGTGTCAAATGCCTTTTCGTAGTCTACAAATATCATAATCAGGGGTTTATTGTGTTCCGTACTTTTCTCAATCAGGTTTTTAATGACTTGTAGGTGGTCGTTTGTACCGTATCCTGACCTGAAGAATGCTTGTTCGCATGGTTGGTACCGATCTAATTTGCTGGTTTTTCGTTTTGTTATTATACGAATAAACAATTTATAAATGTGAGAGAGCAAGGTAATTGGCCGATAGTTTTCTATATGCCCTGATATAAATGTGTACGTTGTTTAGAGCAGGGGTTTTCAAACTTTTTAAATGGTGTACCACTTGAAAACAACAAAATACAAAATGTACCACCTATGTCTAAGTAATGAAGAAAATGGAAATATCATTACAAGGGTAACGATATTTAGTTCAAAGCTTCTAATAATTAATTAAATTTAAGGAATTGATTAAATTTTGACTTTTTTGTTCGAATTTTAACATTTTAGGTAAAATCGCAACAAATTCAAACTATTTCATCAAAAAGTAGATGATTTTGGTTAAAATTACAATAACTTTAGTCCAATTTAAACGTTTTTTATTAAAATTTTAGGTAAAATTTGTGCAATTGATTTAAAATTTTGTTGTTTGATTTAAAATTTTGTAATATTATGATAATTGTTATTAAAAATTTGTATATTTTGGTTACAAAAGTATGATTTTAGTCTTAATTTGAACGTTTTTATTTAAATTTTAATGATTTTGGACAAATTTAAACGCTTTTTATCAACTTTTTCATGATTTTGGTTAAAATCACGTCAAATGTATGCCATTGTTATCTAAATTAAAATGATTTTGGTAAAAATTAGATAATTTCAGTCAAATTTGGACGTATTTCATTAAAATAAAGTTGATTTTAAGTAAAATTATGTACAACTGAGCAATTGATTTTAATGTAAAACGTTCAAATGACTAGAATTGTCGTAATTTAAACCAAAAAATTTAAATTTTAATGAAATTTGCTTAAATTTGACATGATTTTAACAAAAAAAAATCATTAGATTATTGACGAAAATAGTTAAAATTTGACTAAAATAATTAAAATTTAAATGAAAATTGTTCAAATTAAAACTTAAATCAAGAAAGTTTTTACAAAAAATAAAAATGGGAGTAAAAAATAGGAAAAATAAATGGTTGAAGGACTATTTATATTTTTTAAGTAACTAAATATTTTATGTACCACTAGGACCAGACTAATGTACCACTAGTGGTACATGTACCACAGTTTGAAAAACCCTGGTTTAGAGTATTCGTTTAGTCTGTAAAGAGGGCACAAGAAAATGGCTATCCACATATACCACACGTCCACACGTACAGACATCATGACAAAAATGGTCAATTGTTACTCAAAGAACATCAAAGCCGACATCTGATGAAATCTCAAAATTTATTTTCCCTTATCGGAAAAATAATCGGAAGAATAATGAGAGAGGGACATCGATGGCAATTTTTTTTTCATTTATTACTTGGAGAGAGAAATCGACAAATTAGGACACCCGTAACAGAGCATCAGCGGGCAATATGTCTATCACATTTACGGCTCTGCGCTAGCCGAACATTCTTTTGAGGCAGGTCATCAAATTGATTTCACTAATATTAGATCATTACTTATAATTCTTCATTATAAGAAACCGTATGCAAGGCCCTTTTATAATAATCCCCAAAACTTATATCTAGAACTGTGTTTTGAAATAAGCGCTGCCTGGAAATGTTTGTTTTTATCGTTAAATTTTCACCCCCACCACCTTTTTTGTCCTATATAGGCATACATACCTAAAAAAGGTTTTCAGTTATTGGACTTTTTCGCCTTGAGAATGTTCCCTGCAATGGCGAGCATAACGTTGGCATCAACCAATAAAACTACGCGACGTAAACCCGAAAGTAAGAAAATTTACAAAGATTCATGACGTGAAGGCTCACATTTTAAAATAAATTAAAATTAATATTTTTTTGTTATTTATTAAATACCAAATTTACATATTTTTATGAAGTATAGTATTTAAAAATATTTTATGTATTATTTCAAAAATAGTGCTGGTGCAAATGGTGCAATAAAGTCGCGCACAAAAGATCGTGAGGCAAACAAGATTGCCGCCCTTAATATCGATTTTAAGGATTTGGGAAATTATTTTAAATAAACTAATTTAAACTGTAAATACTATTTAGCTTAAAATTCAATAGATCTTGTCAATGGTGCAAGCTAAAACAAATGTACATGACATAATTTAAATATAAATTTGTAGTAAAATGTCATCGTACTTTTATAAAGCAATAAAAATTATGTAAAAATTAAAAACCTATATGCATAATAACGCCCTGAGTTAAAAATAAAAAAAATTGATTTCGTTTTTTATCAAACTATCCAGTTTTGTCGAAATCTTCCATTAAAAAAATCCACGGAACAACTACCGTAAAATATAAAAATAAATAAAACTAGGTAAAAAATTACTAAAGAATAAATAAATATAAAAAACAAAACTATTGTCAAATTTCCATATTAATTTGTAAAGCCAATGAAAATGGTAACCAAATTCAAGGCTCACGATAATAATACTTCACGCGACAATATGTGCCACGCGATCTTATGTGCAGACTTTTTTAAAGCGCGATTTTTATGAGCGACCTTATTGACCTAAACCGGTTGTATCAAGATAATTCTTTGCTTTAAAATCACTGACATATTTAGCTAAACTATTTTTACTAATCTAAAAACTAATTAATACATTCGTGTATTCGTGTTCCCAAAAGTGATATGATGACTTTTAAAGCTTAAGACATTGCTTATAATCACAGCTCTACGTTGTATTGAATAAGAACGTAATGATTGTATAAATTGTTCTGAAGACCTAAAATTTTATACAAATAATGTAAATTTGGAAACCTGTTTGCAATTTTTACAAAAATAACGCTAGCTCTTGATAATGCAACTCCAAAATCTCCTAGAGGAAGAACCAAAGGTTTTTGGCATCTTTTCATCATTAAAAGCATATCATTTTTAAGGCTTATATCACCATCCCAAGGAATGGAGTAAAATATTACGTCACCTAAAGCTGTGCTCTAAAATAATAAATTGTAAAACAAAGCACATTATAATATTCAGCATACTTGATCGATTAAATGTTGACCGCTTGATGCCCAGAGGATAAATACTGAAATATGTGGCATTATTTGAATAAAATTTGCAAAATTCATGTCCTACAAAAATAATTATTTTTTTAATTTAAATTAATTGAAATATTCAACTTACGTTCATCTGAAAAAAAAGTACTAAGCTAACCCAAGGAACCAAGCCGGCTACAACTAATAAACTTGGATATCTGAGAATGTTACATATTTCTTTAATCAAACTGTAATTAAAAAGTGATAAAATTTCAAAATTATTAATTTATAGCAATTAAATAGTTAGTCGTATTTATTTAGATGTATTTTTTTTACGGTGGAACATAAATCAGCAATAAACATGGGGGTTCTTATTGAAAATTTTAAAGTTGCCCTCCTTCCCAACTACAAGGGGGAAGTGAAATGCCTTACTTTAGCGTTTAGCATAATTAAATAGATTTTTTTTAAATATTGAACACGTGTTTTTCGATTCTTTAATTGGAAGTGTATTTCTCAAGATATTTGACCTTTTCCAGACTTTTTGTCCACTCACAGAATCAGATACTTGTTCGTTCAGGGGACTCCACTAGATGTATTTTTAATTACGATTACTATGACATGCTAAAAGTTTATGTGTTTTAAGTAAGAAAAAAAAATCACAAAATAAATCAATATCTTTGTTTGTAAATTTTTTTTCAAATAATAAAATATTTACGAGCCCTGTCTCAATGAACTTGGCACAGCTATTTGAAAATAAAATTTTGACTCTTTAAAACTAAAGTAAAAGGAAAATTATGGCCAGGACTTCTCCTGACTCGTGTTACATTTTTTTAACAGTTTTAAAAAAAATCGTTGTATATTTTCAATTATGAAATGAATTTACAAGACAATAATGCGGTTTTTAGAAATTCTAAGAAAATGATTAAATTATGAATCAGTTTTTAAGGATCTAGTAATCTATTTCGAAACAAATAATATTGTTTGACGCATCCACGAATATAAGTTAACTAATAATAAGTTTTCCGTCTTTTCTTGCGTTTGTATTGTTGAAAATGGCACGGGGTAAAGCTCTTCCTGAAGAAAAAAAAATAATAATTTACTTGACTGGCAAGGGTTTATTTTTGGCACAAATTGCTGCGGTTGTCAATTTATCACGAAATATTATAAATTTGCATAAAATCACTGGATCTATTGCACAAAAACGCAGGATTGGGAAGAAACTCAGCTAGTCTGATATGAACTTAAGAGTTTTGAGAAGAATTGTCATGCAAAATTGCCGTAGTAACTATGGACAGATAAGTGTTTTGTAGAATACTGCGACAGGTAAACGGTTTTCAAGCTCAACACGTAACAGAGTTGTCAGAAAACTAGGCTTTAAAATTTACAAGGTAGCAGTATTTATTGTGCATGTTATCCCTTTTGGTAATCTTAATTCTTAAACAAAAGAAAAGCCTCTCCTAACTCAAAAACAAATGATGAACAGACTCTTATAGGCAAAAGAGTACCGAATCTGGTCCCGGGAAGAGTGATGAGGCGAGATTCAAAGTCTGTGTGGGTGATAGTAGAAGCAGAGTGATTAGGACCGAAAATAAAGCTTATCACAATGACTGTTTCAAGAAAAAAGGTAAATTTTCGGCTTCTGTAATGGCGTGCATGTCTGCAAGAGATGTAGGTAAACTACACGTTGGAGAAGGCATAGTCAACTAGGGTTGCCACCTTTTGAAAAAAGTCTTAGAGGACATTTTATGGGGTGGGGTGGGTCGGTTATCTGAGACTTTAGAAAAAATTACTTGAAAGAAAATATTTTAAAAACTTCATATCTCTTAAGATTTATTTTCTTTTATTTTCGACTTTTATTTAGAGTAATCTAAAAATCATTAAAAGTTATATTTCCTAACTAACTCACTCTAACTTCTAACGCTTATACACTTATATCGCTGGTAACAGAGAGCACCATCGACGCCGAACTGATCTTCGTCGGCTCTATATTTGCGTTCGCCGTTCTGTTTGGCCCTTTTGGAGGACATTTGAAGCTTAAAAGAGGACAGATGACATTACATATTAAATGGAGGACTGTCCTCCACAAAGTAGGACAGGTGGCAACCCTATAGTCAACGCTAATAAATACATCAACATCCTGGAAACTGAAGCCGTCTATTGAAGAGTTACGGTTAATTGGAGTTAGCAGTACCTCTTAGCAAGATGGTGCTGCAGGCAAACGGCTTAAAAAGTAAAGAACTGGATGGCTAAAAATAATATTCCACTCTTAAAGTGGACCTCTAGTAGCCCAGATCTTTCGCCAAATGAGACACTGTGGCATATTATGAAAAGAAAGCTGCGAACACGACCTACCAGAAATGTAGCAGAACTGCGTACCTGTTTACAAAAAATTTGAGATTGCTTCACCTCAAATGATTGCCAACATTTGGTTAATACAATGCAAAGCCGGATTGACGCTAGTATGGGCCGACAGGGCGATGTAACTCAATGATATTTTGTTAGTTGTAATTCTAAGGTATTTGTTTTTACTTATTAAATTTGCTTTAACACCAAAAATCCTTTTCTTTTTTTTTTCTTGGTCGAATTTTTTCGTCGAATTTAATAGCCAGTTATAGGCTCAATAAAAAAACCACAATGGTTACATTAGTTTTAAAATGTTTCTATGCCTTTAGCGTAAATTTCTAAAGAAACTGATTTTGTCCAGCTGTGCCAATTACATTGAGACGAGGCTCGTATAGTCGTACTTGATAACGCTTTGGTGATGTTTGACACATTTTTTAAAGTATATCCTTCTTTCTTCTCCTTCTTTAAAAAATTTTATTTTTCCGATCATATGCATTATATCAATTAGTGTACTTGAACACAAATCAATAAGAAAACTAATAAAAATTACAAAATGGGTAGCCATAAATATGTTTGAAACTGCTAAAATTATTTGAATGGTACTAAAGATTTGTCTCACGGGCCAATAAAACATATCGAAAAACAAGTACTAAAAATAATATTAGTTAGTTGATTATAAATATTCTAACAAAACTTTTCTTACTGCATTGCTACCAAATCCACATTTTGATACGACGTGATCTTCACAAATTTGAAACCAGTAATACATAATTATGATTATAATTGTATATAAAACTAAATTATTATAATATTTTATAATATTATTTAATTTGTTATTAAATTTATTTACATGTCGGCGTTTATATGGAGATATAATATTGGCAAGCTTTAGAAGATACTCTTCTGCTAAAAAGGTTGATTTGCGAAAAAAAATGGTTACAAAAAGAAAAACCACCACCCCACTTATTTGAACTATATCAATAAACATATCCTTGAAATTAAATCCAAAATTTTCTGAAATTTTTTAAAATTTTAGATTCCAAGTAATAATATTTATTTTGCTTACTCAAGTAATAGACAACATAACCAATAGAAAACGGTACAAAGCTCAAATTAAAAACTAAGTATAATCCAAATAAAATATTCGATCTTCTTGAATTAATACCCCAAAGTTTAAAAAACTTAAAGACTTTTATACTTTCTTCAAGTAAGGGAACTGGAATTGACTCCATATTTTGCTGACTGACTGGCACAATTATTTTTGATGAATATTAGTTTAAATACAAGCTAGTCAAACATTACATAGTTTAATAAGCCAATCATTGACTATGTAATTTTACATTATTCTTAATTTCTTTCCTAAAAAAAAAATGATTTAAATCTGTTTTTGGTTATCCTGGTTCTGACGCCTTCTTCTCGGTAACCAGACAATTAAACCAGTTGACAATTGAATCAAAAGACAATTGAACCAAAAGACAATTGAACCATTTTTAAAAATGATGCCGGCAATAATTAAAAATAAATAAAATTATGCAAAGTATTGCAAAAGCAAACTGCAAAGCGTTTTAATCATTTTTGCTGCAAAATATTTATTATATATCTATACTACATAAAACATCTTGCAAAAAACCAAACAGAGAGATATTTAAAGTAATGCTGAAAGTAAAAAATTATTAACAAAACAACCATTAAGTTTGTTTAAATAAAAAAAAGATAAGCGATGTATCAAACTGATAATATGAACTATTTATTATAAGAGACAAAATGTAAGAAAATTATAGACGTGACATCACAATAGAAAATTGAATATAATAAATTTTAAGTGCTATAATCCTGGATAATGTATTAAAATTTCGGATGTGCATTTTAATAGTTTATTATTAATATAATTTTTGTTTAAACAAGATATATGAAAAATTAAAAATGGTGGTGATTTTTAAATATTTAAATTAAATTGACACATTCACTAATAAACTAATATATCATATATGCATATGTACTGCCACTGTCATAGATCAATGTTTATTGGTATAATACACACAAAAATGATTAAAATGCTTTGCAGTTTGCTTTTGCAATACTTTGCATAATTTTTTATTATTTTTAATTATTGCCAGCATCATTTTTAGAAATGGTTCAATTTTCTACATGTATGTACATTCTTACAAATATATTTACATTGTTTCCAAGTAATGGAGCATTTCTATGTTTAGCAGGATGTACTTAAAACTAAAAAAAAAAACTAAAAACGAATAATGGCTAATGATTTTGGGTGAAAGATAAAAAACGTATATTTATATTATTTATTGGGTCAATAATAATCCATTACATTACTTAGGTTCATAATGCATAAATTGTTGCAATATTTATTAGCTCCCCTTATTATATTTTTTTGTATCAGCATCAATTTAGTTAAAGCTTTTTTCACTAACCTGTTTTCTTTTTATTTAGCTATTTTTTTTTCTAAACCTTACCTCCAAACATAATAAACATGAATTTTGGGTCGCTAGTGAGGCCCGTCACAGCATTTTGAGTTGTCACAAGTACAGGAGAAGGGCCATATACTTATTACACTAGAGAATTACAATTTTTTTAATAATAACATTAACACTTACTAAATGCATATTTGATATTTTGTTTAACGCCATAAATCTTCTTGCTAGAGGAAACATCTTTTCCACTTTCCTTGTATATTCTCCTCCGTTATTGGTGCCTTTCTAGCTCTATGATACTCATTATCATCATCATCATAAGCCTCCCGTAATTCGATCCATGCTCTACGATCATATGCCGCGTTCATCCAGTTTGTTTTAATCATTTTTATGTCGTCCGTCCATCTGGTTGGAGGACGTCCTCTACTTCGTAGGGCACCTTGACGTGGTCTCGATTCAAAAATCTTCTTGGTCCACCTGCCGTCTTTCATCCTCGCAACATGTCCGGCCCAGTTCCATTTAAGTGTTGTCATTCGCACTATTGCGTCAGTGGGGATTCGGTCTCTGAAGGAAAAATTTTGTCCGCGGTTTTTCTTTTAAGGGTGAGTGTTTCTGCCCCATATGTAAGAACCGGCAGGACGCATTGGTCGAAAACTTTCCTCTTGTGGCAGTTTGGTATTTCTGATTTTAGGACATTTTTTAATTTTCCAAAAGCTGCCCAAGTGAGCCCTATTCTTCGCGTTAGTTCTGTGGTTTGGTTATCTCTTCCTATACGTATTTCGTGACTAAGCTATTTGTACGCTACTACTTGTTCTATGTGATTCTCTGTGCTTAGGGGTTCGTTCATAACTAAATTAGTCATATATTGTGTGATATCACAATAGAAAATTGAATGTAATAAATTTTAAGTGCTATAATCCTGGATACTGTTATAAATTTCAGATGTGCATTTTAATAGTTTATTATTAATATAATTTTTGTTTAAACAAGACATATGAAAAATTAGAAATGGTGGTGATTTCACCATCCCAAGGAATTGAATAAAATATAACGTCACCCAAAGCAGTGCTCTGAAATTTTAAAATTTTAAATTGTAAATCTAAACACATTATTATTTTCAGCATACCTGATCGATTAAATGTTGACCGCTTGATGCAAAGACCATAAAAACTAAAATATGTGGAATTATTTGAATGCAATTCATTAAATTCATCTCCTACAAAAATAATTTTTTTTATTTAAATTATTTAAGTTATTTAACTTACGTTCATCTGAAAAAAAAGTATTAAGCGAATCCAAGGAACCATGCCGACTACAGATATGAGGCATGGATATCTGAGAAAGTTAGTTATTTCTTTAGTCAAACTGTAATTAAAAAGTGTTTCAATTTTAAAAGAGGTAATATTAATTTATAGTAAATAAATGGTTAGTTAGTCGTATTTATTAGGATTTTAACCCTAACTGGATATCGACCTAGAGAGGTCCACCTATGGTGTTAATTAAGTAAGTGTGTGTGTGTGTGTGTCAGAGCTAGTTATTATAAATTTTAGTAAGTCTCCCCCTAAGTGACAAACCAATGCCCGTTGTAAAAAGCATTCAAGGGATGAACCAACACTAAGAAATAATTGATTTTGTTTTTTTAATAAATCACAATTTTTAAACAAAAAAAATGTAAATAATTAAAAGTATAAAACATTTTTAAATTTAATAATAACATTTTATGGTATATAAGTAAAAGCAAATTTTATTAATTGAAAATTAGCTATGTATCGTAAATATGGGTATTGTTTTTTTTTAATAATTAATATTTTATTTTAATTTATAGTGTGATCTAAAATCAAAAAAGAATTTCGATATGCGCCGTCCAGGATGCGTTCCTTTCCAGAAAGCACCTCTTTGCGGTGTTTTTCGATCTGGAAAAGACCTGGAGGTACGGTATTCTAGAGAAGCTGCTCGGATGGGGAATAAGAGGCCGTCTACCCATCTTTATCTGATCATTTATGTCTGATCGCAGATTTAAAGTACGGGTCGGGGACGTTCATTCCGAGATTTATCCCTTGGAGAACGTCGTCCCGCAGGGTTCCACCATCATCGTAACCCTGTTTGCCATCGCGGTCAACGATATTGCAGCTTTAGTTTCAGCCCCCATCGACAAATCCCTGTATGTAGACGACCAATCTTTCTGGCGGACAAATCAACGGCCGCCATGAACGGAAGATTGCAACAAACCATCAACACGATCGCCGCAGAGGCAGAAGCACGGGGGTTTCGATTTTCCATTTCGAAGACCTTGTGTGTTCACTTCTGCCGACTGCGGAAACCGCACAGGGATCCCCGCCTTTTTATTAAGGGATCACCCTTGCGTCAACGCAGTCAGATTCCTAGGACTAACGTTCGACAGGACACTCTCCTGGCGAACGCACATAGAAGATTTGGCCACAAGATGCAAAAGGGCACTTAATGTCATAAAGTG
>JARJDX010116046.1:0-10421 GCA_030264735.1 Gymnusa sp. GC000175 | reverse complement strand
AAATTTATGATTAACATGTCGACTGACAACATTTAAATCGTGCTTAAAATAGTTATTTATAGGAAGGTCAAAATTTGGCCTAGAACTTGACCTTTAACCTTGCGATTTTACGTAACGAGAATTTAAACGATCTTCCCCCGCAATAAGGGAATTTTTTCAAGGGCTGAAGGATACGAGCCTCGCTATAATGTTTATCGAACAAACAGCAGCCAATAATAAATTAGTGATTCGCGTGATGTTCAGCTCCCCGCCGATCAACACATGGCGTAAAGCTAAAAAGCTCATTGTTATTCAAAAAGTTTTATTATATCCTTTCAATTCACTTTGAATTAAGAGTGGAAAATTTCTAGCTTTCTAAAACTGGGTCAATAATGACGATATTACGTTATGTAACTAAACCCCAAAGCAATACACTTTAAATTTTATTTATCAAAAATTTTGCATTACATATGGTAATTTAATTAATCAATCAATCAATTTACTAGTTCAATAAATAAAATTATATAGTATAAAATAGTGTGGGGCAGGGTTTCTCAAACTGTGGTACATGTACCACTAATCGTACATTAGTCTAGTCTTAGTGGTACATAAAATATTTTTTCCTATTTTTACTCCCATATTTATTTTTTTTGTAAATACTTTTTTTATTTTAGTTTTAATCGAACAATTTTCATTTAAATTTTGATTATTTTGGTCAAATTGAAACTATTTTTGTTTATACTTTGATCATTTTAGTTAAAATCATGTCAAAGTCAAAGAAATTTTATCAAAATTTAAATGTTTTGGTTTAAATTACGATAATTCTGGTCATTTGAACGTTTTTCATTAAAATTAAGATGAATTTAGATAAAATAAGGTAAAATTTATTCAAAAACACCAAACAAAATTAGTAATATGCTTAAATTTGACGTGATTTTAACCAAAATAATCAAAACATTGTATCCCTTGTGATAATATTTCCACTTTCTTCATTACTTAGACATAGGTGGTATATTTTGTATTTTGTTGTTTTCAACATTGATACAACATTTAAAAAGTTTCAGAACCCCTGGTGTAGGGTAAGAAATAAATTAAAAACAAATTTGGGAAGAAAGACGCATCCGTATGAATAAAGAAAAAAAGAGGGGAAAAATCCGTTCGCGGTAAGGAATTAAAAAAAAAACTATTTAAAAAATTTCGGTTTTTGGCGGTAAAAATAAATTTTTTGGGGTTGAAAATAGAGGCGTGTGGTGGCATATTTCGATAATACCGACTCGCATCTATCGAATTATGTCAGAATTACAGTCCATAACTTGAACTTCTTAAATTTTTTTATATCTCGATTTTTTCGCAAATTTTGCATCAAGATCGCATTTTGTGGTTATTTTTGTAACCTGAATTTTCTATATCTCGAAATTTTTTCGTAAACTATGATGATTCGGCTTAGGAAAGTTCGACTGTAGTTTAAAAAATGCATTGGGTGGCGTTCAACCATTATTCTGTGTTTTTCGAAAATCGTTAAATATATTGATAAGCTTTAACTGTGGGAGAACAAATAAAATTTCAGAAATCTGGCACAAACTTCTTTAGCGCCGTCCCACCATGAATCGAATGCTTTAAAATCCTGCTTCGCAGCTTGAAAACTAAAAAAAAATTCGATCTTTTCGCACCCCTACAAATTCTCCCAAAATACGAAATAAAAAAGAAATTAATTTATTTCGATCCCTAAATATTAAAATTAAGGGATAAGAATTTAGTCATCTAGGCATCTCGACGATCCAGATGGAATGATATTTTCCGCATTCTGCAAATATGGCGTTTTTACAGAAAAATTTCGAAGGCGTTCCGACGCCGTACCGTACATCGCACATTAACTTTGAGGAGCCTTATTGTTATAACATTTGAAGGGCTAACGAGCTACTGCCTCATAAAAGTTTTAGCATCGCCAGTTTAGAATATCTCGAAGGGATAAAATTTGCAACACTTCAAAGACACCTCATAAACATTAGATAAAATTGCAAATAAAGTTGACTCCCGGAATCTGACATTTTCGAGTCAATGGACTTTTTTGTAGACCTTTAAACAGCCTACAGAAAAGTATTAAATATTTTTACGATTAGAGTTACCGTTTCGTAGATATCGTCGTTTGCTTTTTTAACTTAGAAAGCATCGCGACGCGTAACGGAACATCGCAAAAAAAATTTAAAAAAGCTTCGGATAGCACTTGTCGCGTACTTTAATACTCCAAAGAAAATTTTCCTAAATATATTTCTACGGTTGTCAAAAAGGCCAATAACCTGCATTTGAACAGGAATTTAAAAAAAAAAATGACCTCCTGTATATAATAGGGAAACGTCGAGTCAAATGTATTTTTTCTAGATCTCTAGACGATCTTTAATTTTTATATGTAAACTTTTTCGATTCGACTTACACTTTTGGAGATATCGTCGATTATTCTTGGGAGGCGTCGCGACGTAATTTTTTTTTAAATATAGCATCAGATTTTTGCTTTTTGACCCTTTTGACCTTTAGTATATTACCGGAGAAGGTCGAGCCATAAGACATTTTTATAGACCAATAATTTTTTTTAAACTTTTTTGATCCAAATTACCGTTTCGAAGATATCGTCGATTGTTTTTTTAACTTTGGAGGCGTCGCGACGCCAAACGCCATATCATATTTCTTTTTTAAATAGCACCAGATAACACCGAGAGTGTACTTTTAATTCCCCAAAGGGAATTTTCTACGGAAGTCAAAAATGCCCAAAACCTGATTTTCGCTTTTTGACCCTTTTGATCTTTTGTATAAGACCGGAGAAGGTCGAGCCATAAGATTTTTTTAAAGACCGTTGGACGACGTTTAATTTTTCTTTTTATAACTTTTTTTATCCGAATTACCGTTTCGGAGATATCGTCGTTTGTTTTTGAAACTTTGAAGTGACGCCAAACGGAGCATCGTAAAAAAGAATTTAAAAAGGTGTCGGATAGCACTTGTTTCGTACTTTAACATCCCAAAGAAAATTTTCTTTAATATGTTATCAAAAGGGCCAAAAACCTGTATTTAAACGATAAATTTTCAAAAAAAAAATTAACCCCCTGTATATGACCGGAGAAATCGTGTCAAATTTATTTTTCATAGATCTCTAGACGATTTTTAATTTTTACATGTAAACATTCCCGATTCGACAGTTTTGGAGATATCGATATCCATTGTTTTTTCAATTTTGGACGCGTCGCGACGCCAAACACAGCGTCGATTTTTTTTTAAATAGCACCAGATAATATCCAGAGCGTTCTTTTATTACCCCAAATAAAATATATAAAAAAAATAATTTTCTGCGAAAGTCAAAAGGGTCGAAAACCTGATTTTCGTTTATTGACCTATTTGACCTTATGTGTATGACCAAAGAAGGTCGAGCCATAAGACAATTATAGACAATTCGACTACGTTTAATTTTTCCATTACAACTTTTTTGATCCGAATTACTGTTTCGGAGATATCGTCGTTTGTTTTTGAAACTTTGAAGGCGTCGCAATGCCCAACGGAGCGTCGTTAAATTTTTTCAAAGGCATATTCCAGTAGAGCAGGAGGTTTCAAACTTTTTAAATGTTGAACCACTTAAAAACAACAATATACAAAATGTTCCACCTATATCTAAGTAATGAAGATAATGGAAATATCATCACAAGGGATGCAATATTTATTTCAAAGCTACTATTAATTATTTAAATTTGAGGCATTGATATTAAATTTCGACGTTTTTAATCAAATTTTAACATTTTAGTTAAAATTCAAACTATTTCAACAAAAAGTAGATGATTTTAGTTAAAATTACAATAATTTTAGTCAAATTTGATTATCATTAAAATTTTAGGTAAAATTTGTCTAATTCATATGAAATTTTGTTGTTTTTGCTTAAAATTATGATAATTTTTATTAAAATTTTATTGATTTTGGTTACAAAAGTATGATTTTAGTCTTAATTTGAACGTTTTTATTTAAATTTAAATGATTTTGGTTAAATTTAAACGATTTTCATCAACACTTTGGTGATTTTGGTTAAAATCACGTCAAATTTATGCTATTTTTATCTAAATTAAGATAATTTTGGTTAAAATAGGATTAGATTTCAGTCTTTTTCATTAAAATATAGTTGATTTTGTGTAAAATTATGTACAACTGAGCAATTGATATCAAATTGTGTTTTTGCTTAAGATTATGATAATTTTCATTAAGTCTTTGTTAATTTTGGTTAAATAGAGATGAGACGTAGTGTACACGGACACATCGAAAGCATTCGACCGCATGCCGCACCGCCTCCTACTTGATAAGTTGTGTAAATTTAATATACCTAGTAATGTAGTGGCCGTGTTGTCGTCTTATTTGCTTAATAGAGAACAGGTGGTTATGTACGGTGGGTGCAGGTCTGACAGCTACANTTGGTATATGCTGACGATGTCAAGATTTATCGATGTATACAGAGCGTTTATGATTGTGTTGAGCTCCAATATGACTTGAATTCAATTCTGGGCTGGTGCATGGAAAATGGTCTTGATCTGAATGTTAAAAAGTGCTGCGTTGTGTCGTATACTCGCAAACGTGATAATATTTTATATGATTACCTAATCGGTGAAGAGAATCTAACCAGAGTGTCAAAAATTAAAGATCTGGGAGTTAAATTAACATTTAACAACCATGTACAAAAAATTTGCAATGATTGTCTCAAAACTCTTGGCTTTATTGTTCGCAATAGTGATGAATTATCTGTTTCAACATTGATAATGCTTTTTTAATCATACATAAGTAGTAAAATTTTGTACTGTTCTACCATTTGGTCACCTTGCTACAACAAATATATAAAGACGTTGCAAAAGCTGCAATGCAAATTTTTAAAAAGTCTATATTATCGAAAATATAAAACATACCCTGAATTCAATATTAGTTATGAAATGTTACTAGAAGAGTTTCAATTCTCTTCCTTCGTCAGTTGTCATAAAATTGCATCTATCCTTTTTCTTCACAAACTTGTACATGGCTACGTCGATGACCTCAATGCATTAGCGTTTATTAATTTTAATGTCCCTCGCTTAACAACACGTCATAACTTTATATTTTACTACAATGCACCTAATACTTCGCACTACAACAACTCACCATTACATAATATGTATCAAAACTACCACTCAATTCAACAACATATTGATATCTTTCATAAAGATAAACGATTTTTCAGTGTCACCACAAAATCCTTATTTGTAGGAGGTTCTCCAAATGTTTAGTTCTTATACTGTTTAATTTATGTATCACAAAGCTTATTTTTAGTTTTTAGTATTAATTTAGTATTAGTTTAGAATTAGTATAGTATTATATCTTTATCTTTTACCTTTATCCAGTTACCCATGCATATTTTTGGAAAAACAAATAAATCATTAAATTGGTCTTCTCAAGTGGCAACTTTGCCCCAATTTAACCGACCTCGTATCTTTTACGGTTCTCGAGATCCCAATAGTGTGGCTCGAAAAACGGACATCCTGTTGAAACGCATCATTTTTACACAACATCGAAGCGATTTTCAATCACCACATATAATACACCCAATTTATATACAAAATTTTGAATTTCCTTCGAATAAATCCGTTCGTGGCATGCACACACACACAAATATTCCAAAATTTACAATAACGAACGTTTTGCCTAAATCAATTTTAAAGTATATAAAAAAATAAATTTCCGGTTAAAATTGTATTACTTTTTATATACATATTTAGAAAAGTATCGATCTTAAAATATCAGAAATTTTAAGGGTGAATTGATTTTTTTATATGTATTTACCGATGTTTAAAGTTAAACTGCAAGTTGAAAATGTTTCTATTTCGGTACATACGTGCGTTTATATTTTAATGGCATTAATTGCCACGTCTATGACGTTATACTTGCCCTATTCCTCATATCAATGACGTTAAAATGAGGTAAAAATTTCTCAAAAAGTGGATGTGTGGTCACCACACGACTTTTATTTACGAATTTGAAACATACCCCTTACTTTTAATAAAAACATAACTATATTTCATTAATTATCAGCCAATAATTAGATTGGCAGCATGTCTCTGCAACTTCATTTTGTTGAAATATGTATGTTCCCAATAATAGTGACATCCGTCACTTTTGACGGATATATAACCCATTTCATTACTTGATGGGAATAAATTTATAAAAAAATTTGCAGATACAATATATAGATATATACATGTCGTTGGATACAACACGCAGATATTTTCATAAGAAGTTGTTTCAATTTTTAATCAATAAAATTCTTTTCGTTCAAATTACGCAAGTTGTGTTAAAACACATGCGGCCTTATCGTAAATAATTACGTGCATCATGAAATATTTATGACAGGTAATACTGCCAGTGAAGTAAATTTTGATTGATATGGATTAGTGGCAGACTTAAATAAACGTGATATTCATCAAATGGTAAATAATTTATTATATTTATGATTATATTATATAACGGGTTGATTGGGGAATTTCTTTAGAATTGTCAATTTGTTTTGTCCCTTTATGTACCTTTCATTTACTAAAATGTCTAGATAAATATAAACAGCGATTCCATTGAAAAAAAAAGGAATATATTTTTGTACTCCCGTTGAGGGTTTTGAATACGGTATCACGTTGTTAAACACATATATGAATACATGAAAGGCACATTATTGTAACTGCAAGTATTGTGTGAAGCGTACAGATCCTTGCTGAGTGGTGTAATTTTTGGGCTGGTAACGTTTCATGCATCCTTGAACTCGGAGCTGGAGCTGCAATAACATTTCATTATGTTTTACGTTATTTTTCATATTGCATTATTAGGTACTATCCATGATATCAAGCCTAAATTAATATGAATACAGCAACATACATATTGTTTTTGTTCTTTTTGAAAACTTCGTTCCAACGTCATATAAAGCAATATATTAAAAGCTTGTCGTACGCGATTTTACGCGACATTTACCTAATTTAAATTAAATTTTTATGCTCCATTTCAACGTCAGTGAAAACACATTTTGATTCATCTTGTGTTCGCTGCGAACAATACATTATCAAAGGAGGCTGCACGTGATAATATTGTCATCAATAACGTGCCGAGGGTCAGAGAATATTAATAATAAGATTTATTAGATATTAAAGGGTTCAAATTATTAAAGCTTGCAGATGTTAATAAATTATTTACGTTAACCCCTATTACTATTTTTAGAAAGGATAGAGATTATCATGGATGACTTAATTTCTATCGATATATGAGACAAAAATGGAAGAATAAAAATGTTTTCGAATCGAAAAACGTTTTTTATGGGCAAAATTTTGTTTTGTTAAATTTTCACTCTCCGAATGTTTTATTTTATGGGCAAAATATTATATTATGCAACTACTTGTATAAACGCCATTTTATTCAAGAGTTTTCTATTAATTACGAGCGACGGGTAGCGTAGCCAGTGTTTAATAAACGAGTGCCTAGAGAAATTTATAAAACGCGTTAAATACTAAACTTTTTCTTCGACAAAATAACCAAATATAAAAAGCAACTTTTTTATTAAACGTCAATTTCAACATAACATACAAATTTAATGCGAAACTGACAAACGTCAAACCACCAACTTGATTTAGGGTTAGATAAATGTCAAAAAAATAATTCTAGCCATGTTTAAGGGAGTTGTCCCCATACCATCTGGATCAAAAGTTAACGCATAAAAAAATATTCAACTAAGTTGAAAAACCACACAACGATATTTCCGAATCGCCAACCCGGATCAAAAAATTGTCCCACCTGACGGTTACCACTCGTCTTCTACAAGTTTAAACAACATATTTACAAAATTTGAACGTCGTTAGTATGACCGACGATTTTGTGACGCTGGCTCTCGGACTATTATGCTTCACAACGAAATGCACAAATTACGTGGTTTTAGGTAATTATAAAATTAATAAGGTACTCAAAAATGTCTAATAATATAATTAAATTTAATAGAATAAAGTAATAAGGCTCCAACTCCCTTAATGAAACTTTTAGCGTGTTTAAAATGCCGAAAACACCCGAATCTGTACCAGAACGTATCTAATGAGTGGTCTTATTTAAAATGACGCTTAGCACACCACATGTCAGGCAAAATGTGACATTTTAAAGACAAGAGGTGAAAAATATCTATTTTAAGATCACAAAAACGGTTTTTCCAGATGTCATATTGTTTTTTTAACTAAACAAGGATTTTATAGTAAAATGTGTTAGCTTTAACGTGCTTTAATCGGAAATTAAATGTCTTTAATACTTTTTGAGATACATATCATAAAAAATGTGAAAAAAAAATGCAAAAACCGCATGTAGAGGGTCGTTTAAAAATCAAAATGGCGTCCTTTTAAAATAAAAAAGTTGCTATTAATATCTTGGAAACCGCCATCTTGAATTTTATTTTGACAGCAGTTTTAATTTTGCTTTATTGTATTAAGTAAATTTTATTAGAAACTTTTTTTGGTATCTTTAATAATTACGGAGAAATTTGACTTTTTAGAAAATCTCGATTTTCGTTTTTTTTTTTGAAATAATTTCTAAACTGTTTGGAGTTTTAAAAATTTTTCAGCAGAATCAAAGTCAGCATAAAAATTTACACAACATTGTCTATTTAACCAAGTTTCTATCTTTAATAATAAAGATACCCATGATGGGCCACTTAATTTGAACCACGCTGTATATGAAAAATTGCAATTTTTAAATCGGAAAACGCATTTCATTTTTGTAATCTGCGCCTCCGTTATTTTAGGCGATTTTTAATAATTTTCATCCCGCAAAATCACCAAAAGTATCTTTAATAATAAAGATACCCGTGGTGGGCTACTCAATTTGGACCACTCTGTATAAGAAAAATTGCAATTTTCACAATGTTCTCAAATCGGAAAACGCATTTTATTTCTGTAATCTGCCCCTCCGTTATTTTAGGCGATTTTTAATAATTTTCATTCCGCAAAATGACTAAAAGTACTTTTAATAATAAAGGTACCCGTGGTGGGCTACTCAATTTGGACCACTCTGTATATGAAAAATTGCAATTTTTACAATCTTCTCAAATCCGAAAACGCATTTCATTTTAGGCGACTTTTAATAATTTTCATCCCGCAAAATGTCCAAAAGTTAAAAAATAATTTTCTCAATTCTTAAAATATTTTCACAATTTTGTCTGGTGCATGAATCGAAACAGATTGCAAATTATGTACAATATATTATAGAGAAATACTTCTTCTCATAGTGCAGCTCATACCGGAAGTTTGCTATGATCACAGCTATTCGGACCTTAGTGACTGCAGCTCGGAATAGTTGGATGTTGCTGCCACCAAACCAGTCTCTCAGGTTTTTAAGCCAGAACACGCGGCGTCTACCTATGCTCCCGTTTCCATTAATTTTCCCTAGGACTATCAGTTGTAGGACGGTGTATTTAGATCGTCTTATTATGTGACCGATGTACTGGAGCTTTCTTCTTTTTATGGTATTTAAAATTTTGCAGCCCTTCTGCATTTTATTTAGGACTCCTGTATTAGTAACTCTGTCTGTCCAGGGGATACGCCACATCCTTCGGTAGCACCACATTTCAAAACTTGCAATTTGTTCATGTGATTCTTCTTTAAGGTCCACGCTTCTACTTCATACGGCGTGTACAGTGTGGAAAACACGTAACAGCGCAGCATCCCAATCCTAATGCCGGGTTTTCACCAAACCGACAGTTTAAAAGTACAGTTCTGTTTCAAAAAAACAAAACGTCCTTTGATGTACCGACTGGAGATGGAAAAGTATTTTGTTTACTAAAACTACTGATCTTCGACAAAAATGTTTTCAGAACAGTTTATTTTTTACAAAACATGACCTATGAACTATATTTGTCGAGAAAAACAGTTTTTGTTTCTGTTTCATGTTTTGTCGGTTTGCTGGAAACCCGGCATAAGACTCAAATTTATATCTCGACTAGTGAATAACTTTTTCATTTTTACAAATGTTGTTCTGGGTACTTCTATTCTCGTTCTAATTTTTTTTGTTAGGTCCTCCGCTTGATCTATCCAGGTTCCTAGATACCTATATGTATGCACATTTTCTCTATTTGTGTTCTCAACTGTCAGATTTATTTAATTTTAAAATGCAGAAGAATTCAATTATTAATTTTAAACTTATTTGCAGATGACACTGTAATCTCGGCATGTGGATATAACAAAAGACAATTTTCTTAAATCTGAACATTGACTGAGATTTAAGAACACCCTGTATAAAAAAAATATTTTAAAGTGAAGTTGGTATATTTCAGTGTATGTTTTAAGTTGTTTTTTTAATAATTAAATATATTTATTCCGCATATGTACAATTTATGGTATATTTTTAACAAATAGCTATTATTAGCAACATAAAAAAAAATT
>JARJDX010116042.1:0-15496 GCA_030264735.1 Gymnusa sp. GC000175 | reverse complement strand
CCGTTTGGGCTGTAGAGAGGACACAGACAGACACACAGACAGACAGACAGACAGACACAAAGACAGACATACAGACACACAGACAGACAGACACCACTTCGAAATCAACTTTTTCTGAATGAGGAAGGTCGAAAACGGATATTTTCGCAAAAATCTCGATTTTAAAAATTGTCGCGATTACTATACTTTAATTTACTTTGTAAATGAAACTAAAAGGCAACATTGGCGACACCTTAGACATCATAGAACAGACGATTACTAAGATACTCGGGCCTAAATACTCAAAAAAACGCCTGCAATACTCAAAACTCAAAAAGCATTTCTAGAACGTATGCAACAAAAATAAATAGCAATGAAATTATGTCAAACAGCCCAGCAACATGCAGAACACAATAACATTAAGAAATTATTCCAAATGGTGAAGCAGATAAATGGCAGTCTTTCCCTAGAGTTTGGTCGATCTGTAGCCAGGATGGCTGTAGATAAAAGAAATCCTAGAGATCTGGAGAACATACTGTGAGAAGTTGTTTTTAGATAATGACGAAGCTCCTAAAGTACCTGAAGTACAAGAAGATGAACCATCAATTTTAAAAGCTGAAATGGAGAGAGCTATTAAAAAACTTAAACTACATAAAGCGCCTGGGATCTATGGGATCTCTGCTGAAATCATAAAGTCTATGGGAGACATCGGGGTACAGATATTTCACAGATTTTTTCAAAAGATCTGAATGACAAAAACGTGGCCGGACAAAAACTATATTTACGCCCCTCCACAAGAAAGGACCAAGAGGAGAATGTAAAAATTACCGCCTGATAGCCCTTATCTCACGTTCCAGTAAAAAAACTACTACATATATTAAATGAAAGGTTGAAATCATATCTTTCATGGCAAATGCCATCGGAGCAGGCAGGCTTTGTCAAAGGACGAGGCACAAGGGAGCAGATCTCAAACGTACGCCAGATAATTGAAAACTTTAGAAAATTCAACAAAACGCTATACCTTCGTTTTGTTGACTACCGAAAGGTAGTCGATAGCATTGAATGGACGATAATGTGGGAAATATTGAGAGAAATGGGAGTCCCGCAACACTTGATTTTACTTCTCCTCCAACCTAAAAAGCGAAACCGTCGTACAACTAGAAAACCATACATCAAACGTCTGCTCCATTAAATAAGGAGTTAGGCAGAGTTGCATACTCTCTCCCTCACTATTTAATATATATGGCGAGTACATAATAAAAAGAGTAACACACGAATGGGGTGGAGGAGTTACTATTGGAGGCGTAAAACTCAACAAGATTCGTTACGCCGACGACATGGTCCTCCTGACAAAACCGAGTGATGAACTTACACATTTTTTCCTTAAATTGGAAAAAAAGAGTGAAGATTGTGTTTACTGGTTAACTACACGAAGACAAAAATAATGATCATTGACAGAGCGAACAACAAGCAGCAACATATAAAGCAAATCGGGCAATGCCAAGTAATAAATCAGTACGTATATCTTGGGGCACTCATATCAAACGAATGAGTATGTACGCAAGAAATAAAAATAAGATGTGAGATAGCAAGACGAGCAGCGAAAGGTCTGGAAAATACATGGAAAGATTAGAGTATCACGTTAATCACAAAAAAGCAAGTGATAAAAACATAAGTGTTCCCCATGATTTCCTAAGGCGCCAAATCATGGACAATGAAAGCAGAAGACAGAAGAAAAGTGAATGCTTTTGAGCTTAGGTGTTGGAGAAGAGTACTTAGAATCCCGTGGACGGCTAGAAGATCCAATGTATCCGTATTAGGTGAAATAAATGAACCACAACGGTTATCCAAAATCGTGTACTCGCAAATTCTAAGATACTTTGGTCACATTCAACTTAGATCTAGTCAAAATTTGGAGCGGCTTATAGTTCAGGGCAGTGTTTAAGGTTCCAGACCCAAAGGTAGATCTCCGCAATGCTGGGCTGACCAAGTTAAAGAAGCACCAACTCAACACGATCACCCAAGAGAGAAAGATGACGTGCCGTCATCAAAAGAGCCACAGAAAATTATATGACGTGTTAGTCATGGTCACGACTCCTCTGTCAAGAGGAAGTACAAAGAAGAAGAAGAAGAAGAAGATTTGTCCCCATTATAATCTCAATCCCTGCATTGTACAACAGTTACCTTTCTTTGTTTACAATGTTCTTGTTTTTCCATTAAATTTGCACGTCACGTGTTTTATGTTCTTTATTAATTCTCCATTACCCGCCATTTCATGTCCGACCTCGTTCAAAGCGCCTCTGAATCCATGCCAAATGAGCACGCTCTTTGATTTCATTTCTTTTACCTCGCTTATGTTTGAATGCCGGACGGTGTCAAAAGTCTTCTCGTGGTCTATAGAGTAAATCCATATTTCGGAATCTCTGAAACAGAACTTGCTAAAGAGCGTTTTTCTAGTGCAAAAGGCGTTTCCAAAACCAAACAATGTGTTAGACATGGGTTCTTTGCTATAACCCACTGCGTATTATTTTAAGAAAAATTTTCAATAAATGACTTATTCATGTTTTATGGTAGTTCATACAGGATTTGAAAATGTGCTTTTTAGAATAGGGACGAATTTTGATGTTAGCCACTCAGTCACTCTTCAGGGATTTCTCCACTTCCTTATATTAGAATAAATACTATTGTTATTGTTTTCATGGTGTTGTCGTTTTATAAATTAAATATTTCTATAAGAACGGCGTGCGAACCAAGACCCTTCCCTTTTTTGTTCTAATAGCGTTTCAAACTTTTCCCCCAATATTTTTTGGGCCAAAAATACAATTATTTTCTGTAAAATTGTTCATTTACCTTTTTTATCTTTAAAAGGCCTTTTATTATATTTTTTCAAAACATTTACTGTTTGTTGTTTTTCTAGAATTATTTCCTTCATTATTCATTGAGGTGATTTTCCATTATCCTGAAAAAAAGTGATTTCTATGTTTTTAACTACCGTTTATGCGTTATAATTGGTTTCCTTCAAGAATATGTGTTTTATTTAGCTGTTCAGAATTTCAGATCAGATTATGTTGCGCTCTCATAGTCATACGTATCAGAAGCGGTTTTCGCAGCTTGAAAGATGTTATGATATCTTTTGTTTATCAGAATGTACTCAATTTGATTTTTTGTAATGCTATCTGTAGTATCCCCAGAAGCTGCTAGGTAGTAATTTAAGAAATGTGTTCGTCACCACTAATTGTTGTTTTATACAAAATTTAGCAAACGTTTTCTATGCTCATTTTTAGTTCCAATTTCCGACTTAATTTTCAAATATTTCCTGGCCAATTTTTTCATTGTAGTCGCCCATAATGATTCGAAAATCTCATTTCTTGGTCGTGTAAGTTGCTTCTCCCAATTTTGTATATAATTCTTTTACCTCGCCATCATCTACGTCAGAAGTTGGTGCATACAATATAAATATTTACCTTCTATTGTCAATAACATTATTTTATCATTTATGGGTAAAGCTGTTAATTGGGTAATTTTGTTTTTAGTTATTCCCACTCCTTATGTTTGTTTGTTGCGATCCCTTCCAATAGGAGCATGTATCCTTATCCTTTTTCTCACCTGAATTACATTGTGTATTTTACCCAGTTGGTTCATTGTCTTTATGTTTCAGGTACTTAGTTTTATGATAGGTGTATTTATCTTGCTTTTTCCTACAATTTCTTTTTTTTTCGAATATGTGATCATAGGAATTACTTCGGAATCATTTAATATTGAATTTTGAAGCGTTGTGAGACGCTGGATGTTTTCGGAACTTTTAATGCATCCCACGCCATTCAACAAATTGTTGCAACTTTTGATTTTAAAAATTTCATTTTTATAGCTTAGATCTCTTTATGATAAGACAAATTTTCTATCTACTTTGCAGAAAAATAATATTTATTTTAAATACATTATTAATATTCGTTTAAAACATTCAAACGGTTGACAATTTTTTAAGCACAACTTTTAAAGTTAAAATTAAGAATGTTTTTTTAATAACAAAGGGCTGGTTCCACCAAAGTCAGTAAAGCTTTTATAAAAACTGAGTTTATACTAATAGTAGTTTAAATTTAAATAAACAAGTTTATCTTTAGAGAATTTTACCAAATCTACCTTAGTTTTTGAATAAACGAGATTAGCTAAAGTTATTTTCCAAAGATTGTGTCACATTTGACATTTCTCTTTGTACACTAGTACAATAAAACGGTCTCACAATCCAATGCTTAGTAAAAGACTTCGCTATAAGACAAAATAAAAAAATGGAGGTGTGGTCACCTCAGAACTTTCATTTACTAATTTAAGATGTTTTTTGGGTTAACTTTCATATTTAAAGATGTTAAAATGTATGTTGGCAATAATAATAATTCAATTATTGACGGGTAGTTAACCCTATTTCATTTATTGTCAGCTGATCAAATGACATTACGTCTTTGCAACTTGATATGAATAATTACACTGACAATGTTGCATAGCAGCAGAAAACAATGGGTTCTTAAAATGTTAAATTTTGAAAAAATGATTATGTGTTTTTCATAAACTCAATAGCTTTTGAAATATTTGCAAAAAACCTAAAAACCTTACCAATAAACTACCACTTCCTATTTTTGGATTTTAGCCAAATGTCACTGGGACCTACCAATTTTTGTTAAAAGCTTAAATATGAATTTTCAGGACGAACAGACACACAGACAGACAGACACACAGACAGCCATACAGACACTACTTCAAAATCAACTTTTACTTAATTTATGATTATTCTAATATTAAAAATCTTGGAGTTTAAAGACATTAAAACACCGTAAAACCAATTTTTGCTAAAATCCGCATATTTTCAGATAAAATTATTAAAATTTTGACAAAAATCGCTTTAAATTATTTTGATCAAAATTATTGCAATTTTAACCAAAACAAAAATTTTGACAAAAATCATAAAATGTCGACCAAACATATTTACATAAAATTATCTAATTTGACAAAAATCGCCTAAATTTTACAAAACATTTTATCAAATTTTTTTTTAACTTCTTAAGTTTGACTAAAGATGTTAAATTTTACCAATTACAACTTTTTGCAATTTTAATCAAAATCATCTTAATTTTATTAAAAATTATTTCTTTTTAACCAAAATTTACACCCCAAAATTATCTGAATTTTGACAAAACCGCTTAAATTTAACAAAATACATTGAAATTTTGTCGAAATGCACTGATATTTTAAAAAAAATTTGAATAATAATAATAATTTAAAATTTCATGAAAATCATGAATTTTAAACCAAAATCGTCAAATTTTCTAAATTTTAACAAAAATTGCTCAAGTTTGTTTAAAATTACTTCAATATAATTCAAAATTACCTGAATCTTAAAAAAAAATTCTCATGTCATATCTCCATACAGAAACATCTAAATTTTGAGACAAATCGCTTTAATTTGATCAAACTCATTGCAAATTTTAATAAAATTTATTGAATCGTGACGAAAATTTCTCGAGAGGGACCAAAGTCACCATTATTTACTTTCATTTACTTCATGAAAATTTAAGATTTTTGCGGAATTAATCGTTTTCGACTCCTTTTCAAAAAAAGTTGTTTTTGAAGTGGTGTCTGTGTGTTTCTGTCTGTGCCATCTCTATAGCTCAGACGGCTGAACTAATCGGCCAGGAAATTCATACTTAAGCTTTTAACAAAAATTGAGAGGTCTATTGGTTAGGTTTTTGGATTTTTTGCAAATATTTCAAAAACTATGAGAAAAAACAGAAGAGTAGAAAACTGTTTAGAATTAAATTTGCAACAAATCATTTTTTCCTTGTTCATTGCTAAACAAAATTTTATTGAATTTATTCCCATCAATTAGCTGTACTATTATTACCAACAATTTTAACAAAATGAACTTACTTCCAACCTAATCGGCTGATAATTAATGAAAAATAGATGTTTCTATTACAAGTAACGGATATGTTTCAAATTCCTAAATTGATAGTTGTGTAGTGACCACGCCCCCACTTTTACGTTTAAAAAAAAAAAACATTGCAATTTCTATTAAAATTATTTAAACAATTTTATTCAATATCAACTAAATTAAGACGAAATACGTCAAAATTTAACCAAAACCATAGCAACTTAATCAAAATTATTTAAATTTGGCAAAACCTCACAAATTTGAGCAAAATTATTGCGATTTTTGACAAAATATTGTATATTTGAATGAAGATCGTTCAATTTTGATGAAATTATTACATTTTTTACCCAATTTTTTTTTAAATATTTTTAGAAATTGCTTAAATTTGTTTTTGCAATTTTATCCCAAACTCAACTATTTTTTTTTCGTATTAAAAAAATACAAAAAGATAAGGTAGCAACAGCCACCTTGAAAAAATCGCAATCTTCAACATGGGAAATATTAAAATGTTATCAAATCGGAAGACGCTTTTTGTGCTTTTACACCCGTAACATTTTTAACAATTTTCACTCTCTAAAATATCCAAAGGAGATTTTGTTGATTTTTCGTCGAACCAAAGCAAAATGCATTTACGCAAAAATCTCGATTTTTATAATTTCTATTTACGACGTTAAAACATGTGCTCCCGAGGTTCTGCGCGATGTTAAGATTTATTGCAACTCAAATTATAATACATATCTTAGGAAAAAAAAAGAGGTACCAATAAATAATGTAAAATTTGATATGGAAGATTTTTTTTAAGTTCCTTTCCACGGTTCGACAGATTGAGCCTCAAGACTGGCCATTAATAATCCGTTTTCACATAATCATTAGAAAAGGCCCATTTTGATATATGGTCAGATGAAAATCAATTAGCATTCTTATATTTTTTGTTAATTGTTTAGTTAGAAGTAATTTATCACTTGACACGTTTTTCAGCAACTGTATTTATTATAAAATCAGTGTCACTGATGGGTGAACTTCGACAATATTTGAATATTAAATGATCAATATAATTTATGACGATTTTATCAGATATAATAAATTAATTTCGTAAAAAAAAATGTGAATATATCTAATCATACAGGCGTGTAATGAAATTCAATAACTCAAATAACTTCCACATAAAAAGACGGACTGTTATTAATATTCCGGATTCTTTTTTTATACCGGCCATTGATTCGTTTTAATTTGTCAATGTCGTTTATAATCTGATCACTTTTAGAATTTACATAATTTAGACTTGAGCCCAGATTGTTTGTTTTCTTTAACAACACATCAGAATGTATATTAATCTTGCTTGCAGACTCGTGTACTTTAAAGCATTTAATTAGACTGCGACAAACTGGATTTTGCAGAACAAGAAATTAGTAAAAGAAGCAAAATACTTGATGCTGCCTTATAATTATTTTTAAGAGCATAACGTTGTTGATCGGTGAAGCGTGTTGTAAATACAGAACGAACATCATCGCCTCTATTCAAACTTACGCGAAGGATTTTATTCACATCACTGGTTACATCGCGTCTTGTTACAGTATTTACACCTCGTTCGTTTGAAAGCTACACACAATATAAACCTTTATGTTGTCCATCTCTCAGCATGTTACATGCATTCATATTTGCTGTAAGCAGTTAGAGAATGCACAAATGCGAGACGTCTTATCGTATTATGCAAGCACATTTTAAATATTATATTACTAATTTTTAATTTATGATAATACGTAGGTATTTCTCTTTGGATCAAGTTGCACAAGTGTTAAAATTCCTGTATTTTAAGGGTTGATAAATAATTTCCTTGATGTGTTAATTAAAATGATTTTTATTATCAGTTGACGTAATTAAAGGGCTGTTTATTGTTCAGGCAATTAAATGAAACAAAATCGGCTTATATCAATATTCTTTTTTTATTATCTGCTCGTTTTTTTTTTAATAAAAAAATATTCACATAGTTACTTGTTACTTTTATAGACTCATAAGTTACGTGTTATAATACAATTTTGTCTTTCTGATTTTTCTTATTCATGTAGCGTATAGGAAGTTAACAATAAATATTGGAAATTATAATAAAAACATATATAATATTTACAATAAGGAAAAAATCATATACAAAGGCATATTATACTTAGCTATACAAGTCCTTATTTACAGTTTAGATTTAGACTCGCGGTACGAGTTTAACGCATACATCACATACATTCATTCTTGGCTCTTTTTCCATTCACAACCACGCGCGCGCGCTTCTTATCACAATCAATTTAGCGCACTCACATTGCACTCACAGTCTGTACTACGTAGTATCACAATAGGCTGACAATAGGATTCGCTACACTAGATGTGGATGGCCACAGTCCTGGGTGTGCCTCCGCCGCCGGTGGCTCCTGTAGTCTGTTGACCTCTTGTACCATGACGATGCACATGGTGGTGCACGTGAGGACCCCGTTGTGATCCTCTTCGCCTCTGATTAGTCGGGACGTCTGGTAGTGCAAACTTTAACTTCTCCCAAAAAAGTTTATCGCCCCACTGTAGATACACGTTAGTCTTTAAATAAAGTCGGATATCCGGATCCAAATCTTTTTGTGGAACTTCACCAAGTAATATAACTATGAGCCTCCGCCGACGATCTCGCAAAATTTGGTGATGAGCCGATTTAAACTCGAATCTGCACCACTCTGACTTGATGAAATTCTCGGAGAGTATCATGATGGTTCTTTTGGATGATTCCACGGCTTGCACGATTGTGTCCGCTAGAAAAGCGCCCACGGGAAAGTCTCTGTAGTGCAAGCAAAGCTTATAATTGGGCTCTAAGGCAGGTGCGAGCACTTCTGCCACCCACGCCTCGTCTTTAGAACTGTAACTAACGAACGCGTCAAAGAGTTTATCTCTATCGTCTCTGTCAAAGTCCGCTGATTTGTGAAACAATCTCACACCGAACTTGGAATGGCACCAAACACGCACTTCTTGTCTAAATATGAAGAGCAATAAGGTCACTGCGACAATAACCGCGAATACTGCTAGCGTTATTACCAGTAGCGGTAGGTAGTCCTGGATGGCCTGGCGTTTTATGATCGTTTTCGTCGCTGTTAAATTGCCGTTGATGCTGTTATCGATATTTGCGGCACCGGTACACACAGTTCCATTTTCTTGGCTTACATAAAATCCTAACTCGGCATTATCAGCGTACATATTCTCATTATAGAAATCCACGTCTGTTGTGTTATACACGCAACGCACATTATTCAAGTCTGTAACTACATCACCGCCGCGGATCATCCACTCACGTAACTTCTCAGTGAACTCACAGTCGCAGGACCAAGGGTTCGAGGCCAAAGTCACCTCAATAAGAGTAGTGGACAGATGCCATACACTATAATCACTTATCCTGTTGTGGTCCAGTTTGAGGGCACGCAGATGTCTCAATCCTGCGAACGTGGTGTTGTTTATGTGGGAGATGCGGTTATGTTGCAAGAACACTTCACGTAATCCGACTAATCCCTCGAACTCGTATCCGTGTAATTCTCCAATCCGATTTTCATCGAGATGTAATACTTCCAAATCTTTCAACCCATTAAAAGTACGGTTATGAATAATCTCGATGTTGGAGTTGTTGAGAAATAACACTTTTAGCTTCTTGCGGCCGATGAATGCGTGGCTTTTTAGGGACCTTAAATCATTTCCATCCAAATACAGTTGCGTCGCGTCCATCGGTATCTGTTCCGGGAGCTTTTCTTCGTAACCGCTTGAAGAACAATCGACTACATTAGCACTCCAAGATTGATCATGATAACACGTACAGTTTGTAGGACATGTCATCTCGCAATCACATGCATCAAAATCACAGCAGTGACATAATGCAAAGCAGTGAGTTTGATAAGTGCACAGGAACTGATATGGTGCCGCTTCCACAAGCGGCACGTATGTACGACCACGGTTATATAACAATTGACAATAAATACTCTCTAGATCAACTAATTTGGGTTGTGTGCGGGCCCGATTTCCACCATTCACTTTCTGCAACCATTCCATTGTGCAGTCACATTGGTATGGATTTCCACCTATATAAAATTCCGGCAGTTCCTTATCTGGTGGCACTGCAGAAATCCTTAAAGAATTTGCATCAAGACTGGTGATTTTATTTCCAAATAAATCAACTCTTGTTAAATTTGGTTTCTTAAAAAATGTGTAAGATTGCACTTTAGAAATTAAATTATCGTTTAAGAAAAGAACCTCGACGCTATTAGGGATCGCCGTTCCAGTAATTTCGGTTAGTTTATTCGAACTCGCATCAAATGTGCTGAGCGATAAAGTTGATTCTATCTCGAAATAATTCCCGAGCTCCTCGATCTGATTAGAATGAATGTCCAGCCACTGGAGACCGGCAGGAATTACTGCATAGTCAAACCACTTGAGGTGATTGTCTGATATGTTAAGCCAAACGAGACTGGGCAGTTTTGCGAATAACTCTCTAATATCCGTGAGATAATTGCCGTCTAATCGAATCGCCTGTAAATTTATATTGTTATCAAACGTGCCTGGTGACACGTATTGAATTTTATTACGCGATAGGTTTAATATCTTCAGCGAGACCATTTTATCGAAAACACCCCTTGTTAAATTGCCAATATTATTTTCCGTAAGTCGCAAGCCGAACAAATGTTTCATATCTTCAAATGTATCATTTGTAATAACATCAATATGGTTTTCACCGAGATCGAGGGATTTTAACATGGGCACATTTGAAATGACTTCCGGCACTTGTAAAAGTTTATTACCATTTAAATGCAGGTCTTGTAAACTAGAACAGTTCTTCAGAGCCTCAGGGTGAATAGATGATATTCTATTATTGTCTAAAGATAGTAACGATAGCACGTTAAGTCCGTTAAATGTATCACTGTCGACCCTCGTTAATTTATTATTCGAGATTATGAGCGTGTGAAGATTGTACAGTTCGGAGAAAGTATTCTCGGGTAAGGTTTCTATAAAATTATCATTCAGTCTTAAAATTTGTAAGCTGTACAAATCTCTAAATACGGATTGCTCCAATTTTGTTATTCTATTATACGAAATGTCCAAAACAACTAAGCGCACAAGTCCCGCAAATGTTGCGGAATTAATCCAATCAGCAGTTAATTCATTGTGGGAAAGGTCCAAAACGAGAAGTTGCGTAAGCTCGCTAAAGAGACCCGGCGCCAACACATTTATGGAGTTATTTTGCAAATACATTTCTTTAATTTCTCGTGTGTCAGAAAATAATTCAGGTGGTAAGCTAACGAGCCTGTTGTCGGATAATTTAAGTATGTTTAGCGCGACGAGTCCTTCAAGTGCTCGATCTGCCAGATGTGTGAGCCCATTTCCCTGGAGATACAGCTTTTGCAATCTGCCCAGTCCGGACATTTGACTCGATGGCAGACGGTCAATGTTATTACGAGATAAATCGAGTAAACGTAGACTAGCACCGCACCGGTCCGTCGGACTTTGAGCAAATTTGAAACTCGATATTTCACGTAACCGGTTGCGTGTTAGATTTAAAACCTCCAGGGAATACAACGGACAGAGCACACCTTCTGGTAAACTCCACATGTTATTTTCTCCTAGATCCAGCCGCTCCAGGAGTCGCAATTCTTCCGTAAACGCGTTAGGTGACACTTCCAACGACATCGCCGACCAATCGGTGTTATGTGTGCGCACTGTTAAATTCCGCAATTCTTTTAATCCTTTGAAAGCTCCATCGGAGAGGTTTCCTATTTTACAGTACTCGATGGACAACTCGCGTAACTCCACGAGGGGTTTAAAACTTCCCGCACTTAAACTGCTCTGAAAAAATAGAGCATCGCTGCATTCGAGTCTTAACCGCACCGTATGTTGTGGTTGTATTACACTAAAATTAGTATTTTCCAATTCACTATTGATGGTACGTAAACGACAGACGAGCGCCACGTCGTCTTCGGCGCCGCTGTCCACTACAACCCATTTACATTCGTCCGGAGCTTGATAACGCAGCGCTTTACTAAGGGATGCTGAGAGCACCCCGAATATCGTAGCGAACAGCAAGACACACACCACCGTGGTGCCCATATCGTATTTACTCTGTTTGCTACACCATTGTAAGAAGCAGCAGCGTTTGGCATGCCGCGACCGTTCAGCTTGCTGCTTGCTGCTTGACTGTAGTTACTGCTTACACAAGGCCACGGACTCTACAACAACCTCCCGCTGCCCCCCCGGATCCTACCTTTCCTCCACACCACCTCACCAACAGCAACGGCAATACCTTAACACGACCACGGCGTTCCAGCACTCTGCTTCTTCGGCATCGGGCTCAAACTAAGAATAGACCGGCTCGGCGGCGCTCATAAAAAACTGTTAACTGAGACCGCTTTTTTTTACGTGAACGCTGGGTTTTCTATCTGATCGACTCTTGAAATCACTGGACAGTATCGCGCCTCGCTGACGTTGCTTCTTTTATAATACAAAAATTATTAACAAAAACACTCGAAAAAAAATAAATTTGACTCGGTCATTGATATCGCTTTATGAGTTAACAATTTTCAATCACGGACACTTCATAAAATCATCCTTATTAATAACATTTTGGTGACGTAGCTTTAATGACTTAACTTATAACATCATTATACATCATTAATTAAATCAACTTACTCATAAATATATAACGTACTCGCCACAACAAAAAATTGAGATATATCCTTGCAGAAATGTTCTCAAATGTTTACAAATTGTAAAGTAAAGCTTGACGCGCGACACGCAAGTTTGGAGACTTTAACAGTGCGTATGAAAGCAAACCCATAACTTTTCTATTCTATTCATTATAATTCAATTCTCATATCTCGCTGTTTACCTTTTTATTGCAATGTATGAATTAACGTTAAAATAACCAAGGGGATTATTCATTATAATTTTAACGTTCAAGTGACTTTAACAGTGCGTGATGAACTGTAGGTGGGGGTGGTGAACCCGTTCTGTGGAAGAATTTTTAAAATCAACTTCAATTATGTTTTAACCCGGAACAAATTAGCATGAAGATTTTATTTCCTGAACTGTATCATCACACATTCTCTTCTCATCCACGAAATTATAAAGACAACAATCTTGAATTATATCTTATTTTTATTTATACACTCACAAAACTGTAAAAAATAAAATAAAAATTACATCGCATTGTTACATAATTTGAACTGTTATTATTATTATTCATTTTTTTTAAATTTTGTTATCATTTAATTTTTTTGATATTAGTCATTTCTGAACGTACAGTTAGAAACTAGTTTTCTAGAGGAAGAAATTAGATAATATATGTCATGAAATTTTTTTTGGGATTGAGTTTGTGTTTTTATATATACAATTTAAATGTCTATTGTTTGTTTTATTGCTTGTTCTTGTTTGTTTTAATAATGTTTGTAATAATGGTATTAATTCAGGAAGTGTGGTTTGTAGAAATACATCATTGATAATTTAAAATGAACTCAGTAGAGTTAATTAAAATTATAATTTTAATCACTCGAATAATGGCTTATATAATTGATGTTTATTATATGTTTAAATGAAGCTATTTATTAGTTATTTTTGAAATTGCCTATTATTGGTTAGTGTTTTTTCTCGACCATAACTTTGAAATATAATTAGATGATGAAAGAAATTGTGTAAAACATATTGGTTGGTGGTGTGGTGCTGTTAAAAGGTTGGCTGATGGTGTTAATGAACAGTTAACAATTAAATAAAGGTAGTTAGTAATGTGAAAAGTAGATTCGATTGGTGGAGTGAAGGGTATGATATATGGCAAGCCATTACAGGTATCTTAACAGTCCTGTTCATTTAGTTTATTTACAATAGGGATGTTTTAATATTCCCCCAAGATGGGTTTTTCATGTAGCTGGATTCCTCTTGCTCGTTATTAATTGGGCAATAACGCGCCGCGCGTCGACTCGTACCGTGTTTTATTGCCGACCTCAACAGCATTCGCGCCTGTCTTGGTTAGTTTCGGTTTGTCTAACAAGGGTACCAACTCCATTTATCAACGACCATCCTCTGGAAAATTAAATCGCTGATTTATTTGCATTATTATTTGTATGCGCATATATTAACATCCACTTTGGGTTCTGACCCGCGAGGCTATGTTCTAACGATTAGAATCGCCTTTTTTCACCAATAATAAAAAGCACGCACACAGTGCGTCCTGCTGTTTCGCAGGAAAGAATCCTTCAAATCCCGTCGGTTTTTCATGACGATTATATCTATTTTATTTCACGCTTGTATTTTTTATCCTTTTTTTTTTGTTTATCAAAAAACGAATTTATTAAATGCCTATTAATTACATTGATAAATGTTCCCTTTTTCCTGTTCTAATGAGATAACCATTTTCTCTAAATGTATGTCGACATTATCTTTAATAAATTGTAGAAAACTGCTGGTAGTTCACATAAACGCTCGTTTGGTTTATCTCGGTGGTATTGAAACGGCTGCACGTTTAGATAAAATTCGGTCCATATAAAATTTTTTCAAGAATTCCTCGCTTAAAACGGTTATTTTTTTCTATTTATCGAAGTCAATTCTTTTTTACTTACATCGCGTCTGGTGTTTAACATTTAACATATGCCGTATTAATTTTGTAAAGCAGTACGATTTACAACGACGGGCTTGAAGAAAACGAGCCAAGGTGGAATGTTAGTCCATAAAAATGCAATAACTAACGTACGTAAAGCCTTGAATATTGTAATTTAATTTGTGTTTTCTTTGCAGGTAAGGAGGAGGTTGTTGTTCTTTCTTCTTCCGAGAGATATATGTTGCTACTCTGTGTACGGCTGGTAAGTTCTCTCGACAATAGCATTTACCTTGTATTAAATTCATTAATAGACTTCGTATTTTGCATAAAGCGTTTCAACGGCTGTAATTGATTTTCAATAATTTATTCCTCACGCTCCTTATGCCGCTCGCTCATATATAACACCAACCACCATAAAGAAAACGCCTCTTATAATGCTTTTAACTTTTTGATAAATATAAAGTTATCATTCCATATTTGTTTATCATACTGTGAACATACAATTTATTTGCCAAATAAATCAAATAATAATTTTACTTTTTGCTACCCACGCACAAAACAGAAAAACTTAAACGTAGTTTACCCTTATTGCTTAATACCATACTCCATAAGTTAATATTAGTTACGATTTTTCTAAATTGTTCCTTGAGAAAATATATATGTCTTAAAAAATTAAACTTTTTATTAATCCTAAATGGTAATTAAACGATTAAGTTTGTGCATTGAAATTAAAAACAAATGAAATGTTTTTAAAATAATGAAACGTATAATATTAAAGTGTATCTTTTTATATGTAATACATAAAATTCCAAAATTTAATTGCACTGTTTAAAAAATTTCGTTAAAAAACCAAGCTGTTGTTATATAATCTAAATAGGTTTCACTATTTTTACTTTATCATAAAGATAAAGTATTGTAATCGTGCAAAAAAAAAGTTGAGATTTTAGTGGCAATGCACCTTTTAGGGTACCCTGAACAAGAATTGACCAAAATTAAAAAATGTC
>JARJDX010116041.1:0-12004 GCA_030264735.1 Gymnusa sp. GC000175 | reverse complement strand
TCAAGGACAGTTGAACTCCTAGATCTAACAGAAGTCTAATAGAAGTCGCAAAAATAAAACCTACAGGTTATCACAACCTGTAGATTAAACACGTGGAGAGTGTATTACATAAATATCTTTAAAAAAATTGCCGTGAGGAAGAAAAGGTGGCGAGAAGGTACATAAAATTATTAGTTATAGTTGAGCAACGACTTTAAATTTCACCGACTACTGAACAAAATCCTGGATCCAAGGCGACCGAAACGTTGGCTACAACCATTAAAACTACCCGAATTAAACACAAAAGTAAGAAAATTTACAATGATTTATTTATTCCACAACTTCTACAGGTTAACCGATTTTTGTTGAAAATTCATTGCAACATTTTTTAAGATCTTTATTATGCCTTTAATGGTTTGTAGAAAAAGCATTGTATATGTGTTAAAATGATTTTATTCTGTTCTACTCACAAAACACTTATATCATATAAAAATATTTAGTTAACATGAAATATTTTTAGATAGATAGATACATGTTAATTGGTTTTGTTGCAACTATTTATAAATTTACTAGCTAGCAGTCGGTTACAAAAAGCGTTAAAAATACCAAACTTACGATTTGTTATAAATTATTATAAAAAGTATAAGAATTGCCTGGCGTAAATATATTTTTCTGTGACTTTTGCAAAGTATTAAAAAACATTTCATATTTTCCATCCATCGTCATTTCTGTTAAATAGAAAACGAAGATATCTATCTGCAAAACTTTCCTTATTTACCCAAGTTTGCGGTTCTCACGATAACCTCAACCCGCAACTCTTTCAATAGGACTTCCAATGATTCAACTAAAGTTTATCTGAAAAATATTTTTATGTAAGTTTTTTAGTTAGATTTATTATAAAAAAATGTTAAAGTTAATAAACTTAAAAACTTAATAATATTGCAACTGATTTTGTTGTGGCTTTTAGCTGCCAAAAAAAAATAACAATTAGGAGCAAAAAATATAAGGCAGGCAACTAACAGTTAACCTTTAACGAAAATAATTGTAACAAAATTCGCCAAACTAGGCAAAACTAAAACCTACAGGTTACACCAACCTGTAGATTAAACACGTGGAGAGTTAACCTTTTCATGATAAAAAAATTGTAACTGAATTCGCGGAAATAAGTAAAGATATATAAACCTGCCAAAAAAGGAAATAAGAGGATACATAAAATTATTATTTATAGCTGCGAAACGATTTCATATCCAAGGCGCTAATCAACAAAATCCTGAAACTAACATATGGTGAAAAATATATTATTTCAGCAAATTCTAAGCAACAACTTTGTGTAATACTGGGAATTATATTAGTTAAATTAAACGTAGATGGGGCTTAGTTAACCAGATTATTAAAGATTATATATTTCTAGCCCCAAAATAGCGTAAGAATTGACCAAGGGATTAAATGCAAAGTAATTGAATTCGTTTAAATCCAGCAGAGATTTTCGCAATTATAAAAAAACTGGAATTTTTGGAGAAGTTTATCGGCTGACCGTCGTTTCATGGGAGTAAACCCGTATTTCTATCGCGCCATTGTAAGTACCTCAAATTATTGGGGGTAATAACGCAAAGCTGGGAAATTATATTTACGCGTATTGAGCTGCAGTGCATTATCAACTTAAATTTGAAAAAGGAATGCATTAAAAAGTAACAAAATATTAATTTTGTTGCTGAATATAATATCACAGTGGCGACAAGAGTGTAAATGTCTCTTTACGTCAAAATAAAAACTCAGGAAAAATAAAAAATACATAAATATAACCCTTAAACTAATGTTACTTGACGGTGAGAGTGTGATCACCACAAAAGCAGCAAAGTACTGTTAAATAAATTTATAAAAAAAGTTTACCGGGATAACGACCTAACACAGTACGTCTGTGCTGTAAATTACTAGTGTCAAAATTTGTTATCCTTGAAAGTTACGTTAATAATTAATTTTTCTGTTACACTTAATGGTCTTAGGTGTGGGTAGATCCCAATAGGTATACGAAATTAAAACTAAAATAATAAAACTCATACGTGACTCTTTCTAGAATACTAGGATCAATTTAATAGATTTTAATCTTGTAGTACAAGTTTATAAATTCAGAATTTGTTCGAAATTAATTAGACATTTGTTGAATCACATTATGCAAGGGAGTTTTGATGCAAATGCAATTAAGAACTGATTTAATCTAGTTTAATTATACAATTTGCATAATATTATTGCCAAGTAATCATTTTCCAAATTATTTGTAAGCATATTACGTACAAGCACATTAAAAATAAGCTCGCATAGACTCTAAAAAGCTCTTACTTGAATAGCATTTAAGTACTTAACCCTGTTACAATACATTATCCGCGATACTAGAAGTCATTTTCCGGAAGAGTGTGCTAAAAAGAAGTACCCTACGGTGCTCAATTATATTTTTAATAATACTTTTACAGCGTTATAATGGTGTAAATATAGGTATATTATATGACCTCAATTTTTTTTTAATTGTTTAGTTTAAGATTTCTAAAAAACTAAATAAATAAATATTTGTTGTTATATGTTGATTCGTAATATTTTTTGCACTTAAAAGTTCTGAGGACTCAGGTTTAAATTCAGTTAATTTAAAAAATCTTTACATTTATTTTGTAGACTCTTGGTGATTAGGAAGTCATCTTAAAAGCCGAGAGTCCCGTTTGTGGCGTAACGCCTGTCCCGTTATTTACATAATAGACGTTAAAATAAGGCAATAGCAAAGAAACTCGTTTAAGTTAATACAAACGTATATAAATTAGAGACATACTTAGTGCATTTTCTGTTCTTTTACCACACAAATTGTGAGTAATAATATTTGGATTTAATACTTTTGAAAGCCTTTTTCGTAATTTTAGTATTTTTTCTTCCAATAACAAATGTCACCGCTCTCATTCTTTTTCGGAATTAACCGCAGGATCGAAATACAAAGAAATTAATAAGTTATGAAATAATCGAATGGTTAAATAAAGAAAATAAGGGTGTGGTCACCACACGACTTTTTACGAATTTAAGACATAATCGCTACTTTTATCAGAAACATAACATCATTAGAATGGCCGTATATCTTAGCACCTTATTTTGTTGAAATGTATGTTGGCAATAGTTCCACTAGTGACATCCATTAGTTTTGATAAAAACATAACCTTATTCCATTAATTATTAGCAAAATTTTTTTATAAAAATCACCATAAGAGGTTTGTAACTAGATTAAATCTATCTAACAATATTTTTCTAATACTTATAAAAGTTGTTTGGTAGATGTACGTCCTTTTATGCACTTCAAGTTACATTAATCACTAAATTCATGTGATAGATTACGCATAGAACTTATTTCTAGACACTGCACTGTACCAACTCGAACGGTTTTAGTCTCTTGGGCCGTCGAACAAGTCCATTGTTGTCGAAGAGTGTGGGGATCTTGACGTTTCCGTGGGTTGTTAATCTTTTCTAGTGTTTACCTGCAAACCTTTTGATTTCATCTTCGATCATAGGCACCTTTAAGTGTCGATGGATATCCTCGTTGCGTCTGTACCTCGGCGCATTAACGATACTGCGTAGTACTTTATTTTGAAACGTCTGGATGACTTTAATGTTGGATTTCTTGGTGCATCCCCAGATTTGGATACTGTAAGTCCACACAGGTTTTAGTATTTGTTTGTAGAGAAACAATTTGTTGCGTGTTGTCAACTCAGAGTATCGCCCGAGGAGCAAATGCATTTGTCTGAATTTGACATTCATTTGTTCACGTTTCTTCTTGACATGTGTTTTCCATCGTAGCTTGGCTTCGTTGGCATGTGGAATAGTTTGCTGATTGGCTATTATGGGTGTATGGTCATATTTCTTATTAGTAAAGTTCCGAGCAGGGTCTCTATGGCTTTGTCAGAATGCTTTTCACCGCCCTCGTTATGCATAAACTAAAAATTCTTTATACAATATCCCGTTTTTTTTTCAATTATGCCTTGTTTGGTTTTAGGCCATTAAAATAAGGAGTCTTGTGGCATTGAGGACCGTACCACAACTTTAGATAACCAATTTTCCATGGGGTTTAACTTCCATGTTCTGTCAAGTGGTCTTTTGCATAGCATAAATGCTTATGTACACTTATTTATTTCTTATTCCAGATGGAGGTTCCAGATAGGTCTTTTATTCAGATTAATACCTAAATGCCTTTACTGCTTTCTAACGTGCAGTTTCTCTCCAAATAATTTAAGTCCCTTAAGACCCCTCTCTTTAGTTAATGGTTTAGTCAAGCTGTTTGGTTTAGCAGAGTTTATCTTCAGTTCAACTTCCTTGTTAAGCTCTGAGATTGTACTGGGATGTTTCCTATGATCACTAAGTCATCACTGTGTTTGGGTATAGAGATCTTCGTTATTAATATCTTTTTGAAACTAACACTACTAATGCCGCCACTAATGTCCCAATGTGCTTATCAATCAATTTTTAATAGTTTTTAATATAAAAGAAGATATACTTATTGGTCTGTATGCCTTGGCATATCTGCAGTAATTGCTTTTAGATTTCGGTATAAAGACAACTTTTGCTTGTTTTCGTGCCTCTAATATATGCCCTGTCGCTAGACTGGCTTTGAAAAAAATTGTGCATGGTACTGCCACCATTGCTTTCCTACCATGTTGTAAGACCTGGATAAATACCACCTGTCTAGCTGATTTAAGTAGATCAAAGTTGTTGATGGCCCATTCCCTTATTTCCTTTGTGACCTTCCTTTATTTATCATCCAGTATTTTAGTGGGTTAGTTATTTTTAAGTCCGGGAAGCGGATTCTTAGAAGTATCTTCATAGTCTCACTTCTTGTAATAGTGTGTTTTTCTGTTGGATTCAATAATTTTCCGACCTGATTTATAGGGTCTGAGGCTAGAATTTGCTAGAGGCTTCTGTTATGGTTTTTACCTCGTCACACAGCTTCTCCCAGGATTCCATTTTTGCCCTGGTTTGTAGGGTGTGAGACTAGAATTCGCTGAAGGCTTCTGTTATGGTTTACACCTCGTCACACAGCTTCTCCTAGAATTCCCTTTTTGCCCCGATTTGTAGGGTCTAAGACTAGAATTCGCAGGAGGCATTTGATATGGATTCCACTTCGTCACAAAGCTTAGCCTAGGATTTTGTTTTTGCTTTCCTCGGGGTCTTACTGCAGTCGGAAAGCTTTTCTCTGTAACTAGTCTGCTTTTCTGTTCTTTTCGTTAGGTGACACTGCTTCGGATTCTCTTTTCTTAGCCTTATCAGTTCCTAGTTTCACTAGCTTACACCTCGACATCTGCTATGATACCAAGGGGACAGTGGTTATGATACATGATGTTAATATGGCATGTAACAGCTGTTCCGATGCCTCTTCTATGTCTTGAATTTTTTTAGACTCATTCTAGAATAGGGGCTAGTTTTGCAGCTGAATTCTCTTTGTATAGTTCCCAGTTTTTGTTCTTGGGGTTTCAATACTGTGTGCTTGGTTTCCTAATCTTGTTGACCCTTATGCAAACGTATCTATGGTATTTGGTGGTTCTCCTAACACATTTACCACTTTACCACTAAAGTAATTACATGTGAAGATGACATTGCCTCGTTTAGAATTTCACTTTGATTTGTTGTTGCGAAAGTGGGTTTATTATCCCTATTTAAAATCTGCCTTTTCCTGGATAAAATTTATTAAAATAACAACTCATTCCTTTCAATTATGTCCGAGCTACTCCAAATCAGGTGATGGGCATTTATATCGGCTTTTACTAGCAGCTGGGGATTATTATTTTGTAGTACTTTACTCTATCTCCGGTGTTAGTGGAAGATTGTGCCTGTACTATGGAAGGTTTGCGAAAACTAGGTCTGTGCCCATATATGCCTAAAGTTGCCAGATATTACCATAGTGGCTGCTTTGTTCCTGCAACAGTGCCCAAGCAGTGGTTATACTGGGATAACATTTCGAGTTTAGATTCAGAATTTGTTGTTTTGGGTGTCTTTTAGTTCAACATCCCCCTCTTATGAAGAGTTCTTGTATTGGGTCTAAGTCATATGCCCCAGAATTTATTTTCCTCCATAGGGCGGCCGTGTTGGTGATTTATTTAGTTTATCCGTATTTTCTTTTTTGTAGTCCGGCTTTAAGAGAGCATAGTAGCCGAGCGGTAAAACGCAGGACTGGCATGCTAGAGGTCCCGGGTTCAAATCCGGCACAATTTATAACGACTCTATATTTAAAATTACTCTCTGCATTCAGAAGGTTTGAAAGTCACCTTAAAAGCCGTTGGTCCCGTCTGTGACGTAACACCTGCCCAGTTACTTTCATTAAAGACGTAAAAATTAGGCTAAAAGTAGACTCTGTCTACGTCTGAAAGCGAGAACTCTCGCTCAAAAACGGGTCCATTCAAACATAGTCCGGCTTTTTCGTCCCTGAAGATCAACTGCCATAGCCCTGAAAAGAGTTTTTAGTTGTCCTCCTAGAGTGCCTCCAAAAACGTGTCACCTATCCTCAGTACTAGGTATTTCCTAGATACTTATTTCCTCGTACTAAGGACGTTATACTTCTCTGTGCAATGTCCCATTTTAGAATTTTTTTATCGATCCATTTCACTACTTTGCTGGTCTAAAGGGCTCCCAAATTTTGGCGGTTTGGCACAGTTTGTGGTTGTGAATTTTCTCCTATACCAGTCTTTTGACCGTGTGTTAGCACATGTAGTAAATATTGTTTTATAATATTAAACGCATTTCATTACTACAATAATTATATTAAATTCTTTTAAGCCCTTGTAGTTTACGATGTAAAAAAAAGTTTTGTTATCATAAAATTTTCGCAATCGAAATTTTTGCAGAAATATTCTTTTTCGACTACCATCATTTAAAAAACAGTAATTTTCTATTCTCATCTCGTATTTTAGTTTTTATACAGTTTAATTTAACATGTATATTAAGCTTTTAGCAAGTATGGTGAACGAATGTTATTTTAAGCATACGCTACTATTCACAATTCGCACTTCAGGTATAGAAGTTGTAAAAATTATTTATAAAATACCGAAACTTATTATAAAGTGGCTGAACCAAATGTAGGTTGACAGCAAACCCTTTTAAGTAAGGTTTGAAATCTTTAATTTAAATTTTGGTATTACCACAATTACATTTATGATTAGCAATGTCAGAATACGTATCAACACAAGTTCCAATTACCAATTTACAAACCCCACTTGACCCGAGACCCAAGTTAAAACTTCATCTCTAACGTTGGAATTTAGCTGTTTTTAATGAATGACTAATTTTCCACATGGGAAAACTTTTGCGATCAATAAATAAACTACAGTTTTAGTAAAAATACAAAAATGTAAAATAAAAATATTCACCAATGCAAACAAATTTATTTTTTTAATTTATCAATTTGTTTCACCCTGCAGAATATGAGAACTTCTTCGAATAGTTACAAATGCAACTTAATGAAGAGATGGCAGGTGAAATATTCATTTACAGTTTTGTTGTGCGTTGAAGTATTAAAAATTTTAATAAAAAAGAAATAAACTCTTTTCAAGAATTAAAAATAAAGAGAAATTGAATGGAAATAAAAGTTTTATTGCGATAATATTGTTTCTAAATGATCGGTCCCAATTTATACTGATAATTGCGTACGATTAAGGCTTAATTGCATAAACGTTATTACGATGTAAATTGTGATAATAGGTTGGCTGCAATTTTAATTTTTATCTTAACAACTGCTCTACTTTAAATAAATATTGTGTTGGTTATATTGGTAAGGGGTTAACTAAGTATTTATTTAAATTATTTATAAAACTTACAAACTTTTCACACTGCTTTATATTCTTGAATTGTATTTCAAGGGTCATCGATAAAAAAAAAGTTTAAAGCTTTAGGTTGACGTATTGAATTTTTTTTGTTAGCTAAAGCCAAAGGTTATGAAATATTTAAGAGGAACGCGGTTGATTTAGTAGCAAAGTGACAAAGTGGAGAAAATGGAAAACGTGTATAGGATACAAGTACCAACTAGGGAGAGACAGTTTTAAAATTTAAAATACAGAAAACATTTTTTATCGCTTAAAAAAATATTTATGTGTCACTATGAAAAATTAAAATTATTTTTATATACTATCTTATGAATTACAAATAATAATATTTTTACTGAAAAAGTGTCCTGATGGTAAAGAGTTAAATATTAGTTTAAAAGCTTCGGCGTTTAATCGGTAAATACCCGAGCAAGGTTTCTCGTTTGTTATTAGAATAAAACAAATACCCAATAATTTTCCAAAAGGTACTTGTTATGGGGTGAAAATGCAACATTAAAAGGAATTGTATCCCTTACACGTTAGTAATAAAAGGCATTTAGTGTAGCTGTTTTGGGATTTTTTCTATTTTTGTTTGTAATTAACCCCAAATTGCCAGGCCGGCATATATCTACAAAAAAATACTTACAACTTTTTTGATTAGGGTTACCGTTTCGAATATATTAAAGTTTCAGGTTTCATAACCTTATGTCGTCATTACATTTACTCACAAAAAATTCATGCACTGGAATATATTACACCTTATTATCTTATTAATATATTTATAATAATAATTCTTCAACTAAGCACTAATTAATTTTCTTGAATCCAGCAAATTGTACCTGCTTTGGGGAGAAAACACAGATTTTGCATATGAGGTATTTTTCAAGGTTATATTTCCGACGCCGACATTCAAAACATGTGCAATTCTCAGAATTTTTCGTTATTTTTGAATAATAATTTAGTTAAGCCCTAATTAATTTTTTTATCCTATAACTTAAAAGCTGTTTTAACACTTTTATCTATCCTCCGTCCTTACCTCAGTTTAACTATGAATTTGGGTGTGAAATAAAAGTGTAAAAAGTAAAAAATAATACAATTGGCATTAAATCTATTTTACATTAAGTCAAGTGCAAATGGTAACCCAATTATTAAGCCCCAATTTGATTTTTTTAATACAATATTTAGTCTTATATTTTCGCTGCCTAACTGGATGCTGTGGCCTCCACCCATTGCGGTCGTCACTTCCTCATTATTACACCTGGCCAGAGTGATAGCACACGTCACTTGACCATGTGAGGCGGCACACATTACTCTTGCATACACTTGTTGTATTAAAATTTCAGTTTAATAACGACATGCGCTAGCTGATTTTCTCGATTAAAATTGCTTGTGTGCCCCACCATTTAAAGTATGAAAAAACACGCCCTTTTACTCTGAGCACTCAAGCAGAAGTAAGTACGCAATTTTCACCAGTTTCTATTAATAAAATATTAAATATTTTAAAAGAAGTAATCTACAATTTAATTATTTGCCAATGAAATAAAAATGGTAAAGTTGTTTTAATGTGTATAGACATAAATTTCTCACCATGGAAAAAAAACATTATTCTTCGCTAGAGAGCGTATCGCTTAGCTTGAATCGCCTAAAAGCTTTTCATATTTGTGCGTTTCAGTTGTATGTAATTGCAATTTTATGCTTCACATACAGATCGGTTTCATATCATAAAATGGAAAAAATATGGTATCGAAATGAAGGTGTAAAATAAAAAGAAGGGTGGTTTTTATATCCTTCAAAATGTAATAACGATCATTGCTAAAAATAATTAAATATCAAAACCAATTGTGTCTGCACATCCTAAAAATGAACGCGGAGTGTGAATTTTCTAAGCTAAAAATAGTTCTTGCACAATTGCCTAATGAAAACTATAATTTATTAAAATACATACTATAAAACATTTATATGCTTTAAATAATGAAAGCAGAAAAACTGCCAAACGGGTACTAAGTTAAATGTCTTTTTAATAAAAAGTAGTAGAGGAAAAAAATACTGGAAACTAAAAATTGGAAGATACTGTAGTAGGTTATCTAAAAGTGATATAATATTTTGGTTTGAAAATTAATTATGCATAAAATATTTAAATTTTTTTTACTGAATTTAATATTTAACAATATATAAATGCGGAGGTCCTCCTCGCGTGAAAATTTTATTAAGTCGCGAAGATGTGAAAAAAATGTTCGAAAATGTCAAAAATATGCCTTAAAGTAACAAAAATTCTTATTGAATGCCAAAATTCGTACGAAAATGTCAAAAGTTTACTTAAAAATGGCAATAATACGTTTGAAAATGTTAAAAATTGGCTAGAAATTGTCGAAGTTTGTTGAAAATTTAAAAAGATTGCCTCAATATGGCAAAAATTTATATTTAAATGTAAAAATTTGGTAAAATAAATGTCAAAAATACGCTCGTAAATGGTAAATATTAATTCGAAATCGGCAAAAGTTTGGTTATTAACATAAAAATTTTAAAAAATATTAAGAATGTTAAAGTTTGTTTAAAAATAATAAAATCATGCTCAAAAAAGGTAAAAATTTATTTAAAAAATGATGGTGTGGTCACCTTACGACTTTCATTTACTAATTTGAGATGTTTTTTGGGTTAACTATCAAATTTAAAGATGTTAAAATGTATGTTGGCAATAAAAATTCAATTATTGACGTCTATCACTTTTGACGGGTAGTCCCCCTATTTCATTTATTGTCAGATGATCAAATGACATTACGTCTCTGCAACTTGATATGAATATAAATAATTACACTGACAATGTTGCACAGCAACAGAAAACAATGATTTCTTAAAATGTTAAATTTTGAAAAAATGATAAGAACAAAATTTGTGTAAAATTTATTTTTACACACTTTTGTACTCCTATGTTTTTTTTCATAAACTCAATAGATTTTGAAATATTTGCAAAAAACCTATTCGAAATCAACTTTTTTTGAATAGGGTCGAAAACGGATATTTCCGCAAAAATCTCGATTTTGAAAATTGTTGCGATTACTAAACTTTAATTTACTTTTTAAATAAAAGTAAAATGCCCAAACACCCCGAATACGCCTTTATTTTCAACCCAAAAAAAATTGGTTTTAACCCCCAAAAACTAAATTTTTACAACTGTTTTCCCTTCATTTCCTTATGGCGACCAGAGTCTCCCTTATTTTGTCTGATAAAAAACTAAAAGTAAAAAAACTCGCAGATTCTTTAAAACTTACTGGAAGGAACCCAGCAAGCGATGTTGAATGACTAACTCTATCTCACATACGATAAAGAAGGATTTATATATTGAAAATAAAAATTGCTTTTGAGACGTGAAAATTATCTCCGGTTGGCGTAAAAAATTAAAATTATCCCAGAATGAAGAAAAATGAATTATTCTCATAAAATAATTCATGTTAGGTTAGGTTACGTTAGGTAAATAATTATTATATATGTTTGATTCACACAATAATAAATAATTACAAGCAATAAATCAAAACAAAGAAATAAATATTTAAAACATATAATGAAAAGATTTTTATGTAGAATATCATTTTATTTAAGAATAGATCACTTGGAAGTGATAAATTATTTTAAAAAATTATGCATGTTCATCAGCGAAATAAGCGGATAATGTGAAACAATGTTTACAAATTAACGTAATATTATAATAGAATTTATTTATTAAAATATGTATTAATATTTTCGTAATATTATTTAGTTTTTGATTATTGTTGCAAAGTAAATTTGATTGGAATTAAGNGGACAAGGTGGACAAAAGATTTGGAAACAGTAAAATATCTCTGAAAATACACTTTCCATTAAAAAAAAAAGTACACGCGTTAATTAATTAGAAGAAACGCTTATATTACACTTAAGTTCAATTTCCTTGACAACCTTTCTTTATAGGTGGAAAATAAAGCAACTTCGAGGTGATTTTTATTTTAACTAAAATGCTAAAATTTGATTAAAAACGTCAAAATTACTTATACATAAGTCAAGTGGTACAACATTTAAAAAGTTTGAGAACCTCTGGTTTGGATAAAATTAAAAATGTTATGTAATTTCACAATTTTTTGGAGTATACATTTTGACCACAAAGAGATTTATAAAGGTTCACAGACAGAAAACAGTTACACAGGGTTAAAATTACCGACATTAGATGATGTAGAGGTGCC
>JARJDX010116026.1:0-11106 GCA_030264735.1 Gymnusa sp. GC000175 | reverse complement strand
TAGCTTGTTTTACCCGTCTTGGAAAAAGAAAGAGGGAGAAAGAGAAAGTGAAAGAGAGAGAGAGAGAGGGAGAGAGAGGGAGAGAAAGAGAGAGAGAGAGAAGGAAAGAAAGAAAAAAAAAACTGCTCTCCTGAATTACTAGAAGCTAGATGGATTATATCCTAATCAACAAGAGATTCAAAAACAACTGCACATCCGTAAGAATATTTTCTGCTGCGGACCACTGTACCACTGATCAATGAATTCAAAGCCAATCTGAAGAAAATACAAAGAAAGAGATTCAAAAAATATAATTCTAAAGAGCTCAGGGAACCAGGAAAATTAAAGAAAAAAGTGACCCTGTATCTTTGTTAGGAAGCGAGTAAGAGGCATATATGCATTGTGTTTTTAACTCAGAATGATAAGGAGAATATTGTGTTAAAATTTTCAATGTTTTAACTGATACACCCTGTATAGTGTGCGAAGCTTGCTGCTAATTCGGGTGTTTCAAGCACTTTAAAAACGCTGGAAGTTTCATTAAATGCAGTTTAGTACCGATTCGGTTTTTTTCAGCACTTTAAAAACGCTCCAAGTTTCATTAAACACGGCTTGAATTATTTTTTCGACATATCAATCACTAAATCAAGTTGGTGGTTTCACGTTAGTCCTTGTTCGTTGCTAAGCAACGTTTTATTAAATTTATTCCCATCAAGTAGCAGAGACATACTGTCATTATAATCAGCTAACAATGAATAAAATAGGTTATCTACCATTCAAAAGTGACGGATGGATTTTAAGTTAAGAAATGTTATTATTCGTTGATTCCTAAAACTATTAGCACTGGCAATGAAATTCTTGATTAAAAATCTTTACTAGAAGTCATAGAATAATAAGTCCCGTTCCCTTCTTTAACAAAACAAAGATCCGACTTATTGAGAATCGTGTAAACAGCGCTGCACTTGTGAATAAATACTCCATTTCTTAGGTCCTCGGTAGTGTCGTCCTTTGCAAAGCCGGCGAGGATGCGACGGAGCAGAAAGAGTAGGAAATGTTAAAGCTGGGGAGAAGGGTATGTAATAGGCGGATGTTTGCCAGGCCTTGAGAGACTCCTCGAGAATATGGTTTAGAAATTTGAGGATTCCTCGAGAGCTATTAATAATGAAAAGACTCGCGCGCGCTACGAGTCTAGAGCAACAATAATATTTGAATTATACACAACATGTTTTCCAAATCCACCCTTCACCGTCTCTATTAAGTATTCCATTTTAAATGTTATCGTTGAATACGCTGGATTGCACCCCTCCGCCATTTCAAGCAACATTCTGCACTCTATTTAACCCCGCAAACATTCGAAACGTCCTATCGTTTAATACCGTACATAAAAGGTATTAACTATTCTAAACTTACTACAAGAAATAACTCCGGGAATTACACAATGAAACTGTAATCAAATTAGTTACCCTTTTAATACCTTTACCTTTAAATTGAGATGTGGTATACATTCCAAGATAAAAATTTCAATGCGCTTTTAAAAAGGCAATCTCTGATTAAACATAAAAGTGATCATCAACGCAAAGAAAATTTTAAAGAATACTTACAAATCACCATTTAAAAACAGTTTCAGTCGAAATCGTAAAATTTGATGAGATTTCTTCTTAACATAATTTTACCACTGATCACTTTTACCTATCGAGTTTTAATTATACAGGGAGTTTTTTTTAATATACATATGGCATAACCCAGCGTTTTTCAACCTTTTTGTTGCGCGACCCAACATATTGCTTTACTATTTAATAACTAATTTAACACATTTTTAAACGAATTTTTGCTATTTAATTTTTTTTATTTATTACCAAATTCAAAGAAAAAAAAAACTTACAATAATAATTTAAACATATTATTGACATTTTATATTTTTGACATTTTAAAATAAATTTTGACACTTTTAAACAAATTTTAAAACACTTTATTAAACTTTGATATTTATAAACTAAACTTTGCCATTCACGATTGAATTTTAAAATTTTTTAACCAATTTTGATTTTTTTAGAAAAAGTTTTAAGTATTATCAGTTAATTACTGACATTTTTGAACTAACCTATTCATTTTCGAATAAATTTGTATATTTTTAAAAGTATTTTTGTCTTTTTTTGCATTTTATTGGTGTTATTGGTGCAATATTTGGTGTTTTTGAGTGTATTTTTCTCATTTTTGGTGTATTTTTAACATTTTCAAATAAATTTTACCACTTTGCAGCAAACTTTTTACATGTTTAATAAAATTTTGCCATTTTTAATAAATTATTGACATTTTTAAACATATTTGAAAATTTTCTAAAGTATTTTTTACAATTTTGTGTGTATTTTTGCATTTTCATGCAAATATTTGACATTTTTAAGCATTTTTATGCAAATGTTTGACATTTTTAGACATTAAAATAAATTTTAACAAAGCCATAAATATTTTTGCCATTTTTAAGCATATTTTTGCTATTAAAGAATTTTTTCATTTTGCTGCGAATTTTTGACATTTTGGAGCAAATTTTGATTCTTTTTGACAAATTTTTGACATTTCATAGTCAATTTTTGATATTTCAAACAAATTTTTGACATTTACGTACTTTTACCTTCTTCGAGAATTTTTATATTGATACACGAAATTTAACGTTTTGTAACAAATTTGTGACGCCTGTTCACAATCTTTTGTCATTTTTAAGCGTGTTCTTCACATTTTTAAATAAATGTTGGTATTTTTTGGTGAAATGTTAATTTTTTAAACGAATATTTGCAATTTTTCAACCAATTTTGGCATTTTATAACGAATTAAACATCTTTCTTAATAATTTTATACCAATTTCACATTTTTGAACAAATTATGACATTTTCTAGCAAAATTTTGATATTTTTCTAAAATTTCTCATTTTAGAGCGTATTTTGTCATTTTAACTAGTATTCATAGCATTTTCGAGCGTATGTTTCACATTTTTAAATAATTTTTAGTATTTTTTGGTGAAATATTAATTTTTTAAACGAATTTTTCCATTTTCTAACCAATTTTGGCACTTCATAACGAATTAGTTATCTTTCTAAATAATTTTATTCAAATTTGATATTTTTGAACAAATTATGACATTTTCTAGCAAAATTTTGATATTTTTCTAAAATTTCACATTTTAGAGCGTATTTTGCCATTTTAACTAATATTTTTGGCGATTTTGAGCGTATTTTTCTTATTTTTAAATAAATTGTAGTATTTCTTGGTAAAATATTAATTTTTTTAACGAATTTTTGCAATTTTTCAACCAATTTTGGCATTTTATAACAAATTAATTATCTTTTTAAATAATTTTTGAACAAATTATGAAATTTTCTAGCAAATTTTTGATAGTTATCTAAAATTTGACATTATAGACTGTATTTTGCCATTTTAACTAATATTTTTGTCATTTTTGAGCATATTCTTAAATTTTTTAAATAAATTTTAGGATTTTTTGGTAAAATATTATTTTTTTTAAACGAATATTTGCAATTTTCTAACCAATTTTGGCATTTTATAACGAATTAATTATCTTTCTAAATAATTTTATTCAAATTTGACATTTTTGAACAAATTATGTCATTTTCTAGCGAATTTTTGATAGTTTTCTAAAATTTGACATTTTAGAGCGTATTTTGCCATTTTAACTAATATTTTTGTAATTTTTGAGCATATTTTTCACAATTTTAAATAAATTTTAGTATTTTTTGGTGAAATATTAATTTTTTAAACGAATTATGGCAATTTTCTAACCAATTTTGGCACTTTATAACGAATTAATTATCTTTTTAAATAATTTTATTCCAATTTGACATTTTTGTGCAAATTATGACATTTTCTAACGAAAGTTGATGGTTTTCTAAAATTTGACATTATGGAGCGTGTTTTGTCATTTTAACTAATATTTTTGTCATTTTTGAGCATATTTTTCACATATTTATATAAATTTTAGTATTTTTTGGTGAAAAATTAATTTTTTGAGCAAATTTTGCAATTTCTAAAATTTGACACTTAAGAGCGTATTTTGCCATTTTAACTAATATTTTTGGCATTTTCAAGCGAATTTTTTACATTTTTAAATACATTTTAGTATATTTTGGTGGTTTATTAATTTTTTAAACGAATTTTTGCAGTTTTTTAAACAATTTTGGCATTTTATAACGAACTAATTATTTTTTAAATAATTTTATTCTAATTTGACATTTTTGAACAAATTATCACATTTTTTAGCGAACTTTTGATAGTTTTTTAAAATTTGACATTAGACAGCGTATTTTGCCATTTTAACTAATATTTTTGAGCGTATTTTGAGCGTATTTTTCACATTTTTAAATAAATTTTAGTATTTTTTGGCGAAATATAAATTTTTTTATCAAATTTTTGCGCTTTTATAACCAATTTTGGCATTTTGTAACGAATTAATTATTTTTCTAAATAATTTTATTCCAATTTGACATTTTTGAATAATTATGACATTTTCTAGCAAATTTTTGATAGTTTTTTTTTTAAATTTGACATTATAGAGCGATTTTACCCATAATTTTTGACATTTTCAAGCGCATTTTTTATATTTTCAGCAAATTTTTGACATTTTCGTTCCAGTTTTGACATGTTTTATTTTTTAATGTGTGTAAGATTGCATTTTCAAACGTTTTTTTTTGACATTTACGATCATATTTTTACAATTTTCAAAAAAAAATTGACTTTTTCGAGAGTATTTGACATTTTTTTAAAGAATTGAGACACATTTAAAAACAAATCATTTTTAAACGAATTTTTGCCACTTTAAAATTTACTTTAATCATTTTTACTTTTTTTAAGCACATTTTTGAAATTTTTAAACGAACCTTAACATTTACTTGTAAATTTTTGACATTTTCTAAAAGTCTTTTAAATTTTCTACGAATTTTTGATATTTTTAAACAATTTTTTTCTGAATTCGAATGTATTTTTGCCTTTTTTTAAAGAATATTTACCATTTACGACCATATTTTTGACATTTAAATATGAATTTTTACCATTTAAAGCAAATTTTTAAAATTTTCAAGCAAATTTTTTACTTTTTCGAACAAATTTTCACATTTTATTATAAATTTTTGCATTTTAAGGCATATTTTTGACATTTTCGAACATTTTTTTCACATCTTCACGACCCATTTAAAAATTTAATGCGACCCAATATTAAGTCGCAACCCATATGTTGAAAAATGCTAAACTTATCTATCTATCTATCTATCTATTATACTCCATATGTATACAAAAAAAAAATACAGTCGAACTTTCTAATCATCATAGTTTACAAAAAAAAATCGAGGTATAGAAAATTCAGGTTACAGAAATAGCTACAAAATGCGATCTTGATGCAAAAATTTTCGAAAAAATTGAGATATAGAAAAATTTGACTTGTAGAAGTTCGAGTTGTGGAGGTATATATAGCCAGTTTAAAGTTTTTACTTTAGTTTACAAAAAAAGTATTGTAATCATGAAAATCTTTTTGCAGAAATGTCCGTTTTCGACATTTGACAATGTTTGTATTCCCATTTTTATTTTTTCATTTAGTTGGCCCAAGCTTTAAGCTAATATTCAACGTGTCAAAGGATTGTTAAACCCTTTTTCTTTATCCGGGTTTGAGAATGGTAACATAATAACGAAGCAACTCAATCCATCTTGCAATCATGCAGGCGAAGATAAGTTTGTGGTTAACCTAAAAAATGTACCATCGGTGGTTTTTGTTGCTTTTTAAGGGAGAATTTTTCGTGAATTGCGATTTTCTTTGCAAGCACCAAACCACGCGAACAAACTGAGATCCTTCTTTGATTTTTTGCCATATATAGACAAAATTGGACGTCGTTTACATAAATATAATGTATAAACTATTTTCAAATCCAAATTTAAAATTTCTAACTTGACAAGGACAAAATTTATTCTTAAAATCCAGGAATTTACCAAATACATTGTCATAATTGCAATTCAAATTATGTTGAAAAGACTAAGCAACAAATTAGGACGTACATCATTAATTGAGCGTGGTGTTTTTTTGTAGCCTTTTAAGGGAGAATTTTCCGCGAATTGCTATTTTCTTTGCAAGCATCAAACCACGCAAACAAACTGACTTCTTTCTTTGATTTTTTGCCATATATAGCCGAAATTGGACGTCGTTTACATAAATATAATGTATAAACCTTTTCCAAATCCAAATTTAAAATTTCTAACTTGATAAGGACAAAATTTATTCTTAAAATCCGGAAAATTACCAAATACATTGTCATAATTGCAATTAAAATTATTTTGTAAAAACTAAGCAACAAATTAGGACGTGCATATTTAATTGAGCATCAACGGGTGCATCCTACATACACAAGTGCTTCACTCAACGACTATCCCCGTTAATTTTTACATCCTAACAATTTTTATATCCCATAGACTTCAATATCCTGTCGTTATTTTTATCAATAGTTTATGCGGTAAGTGGACTACAATTCGAGAGGTTGGTGTCAGTCATACGCAAGAAAATACATCCTGTCTCCGGGCAAACGCTTTAAACATCTTTTGATGTCCGTCTGTTTTACCGGAAATGCCATCTCTGCAAAGCTGTTTGTTAATTTAATTTATCCACGCGCCACATAAATCAAGACACCTTTGGAGTTTGTGACAAGTTAAATTTTAATTACGAAAATTTCAAAATTAGATAATGTGCTACTGAAAAAGAATAAAGCAACTGCCGTATACATCTGTTTGCTTAATATTTTTGTTGAAAGAAATATAAAATCCTTACTGGGTTATATTTTCAGTTAATTTTTTGTTTTTTATTTTATGTGAGGAAATTTTTTCCTTCCCCAGTTGATTCTTAAAATTTGGAGTGTATTTTTTGCTGCATTTAGTAAAAAGTTGCAACCCTTGTTGTACTCTTGGAATATAAATTAACACATTATGTACATTTAAAGATTTTCTGTCTAATTTTTTATCGCAGGTTAAAGAATTCCTTACGAGAAGCGCACGTAATCAAATGCACGTTAATAGATGCATATTACTATTAACGTGCATTTGTTTACGCGCGCTCCTCGTAAGGAACTTTTCAACCTGCGATAAAAAATTAGTCAGGAATCGTTAATCGACATTTTTACATATGCAAGTATCGAAAGTGCTTCAAATGGTCACAAAATTAACTGAATTCAGCCAAAAATGATCACTATCGAGGTGTTCACGTGCGGATCAAGTATATTACAAAAAGCAATATGTATTTTTATTGCCCTACTAAAATAAATAAAAAATATTTATTTTCTCAGAAACCGAAATTAAAGTTTTGCGAATATTCACATTATTTTATGAGCAACCATAAATCAAACAGCCATTAGGCGTTTGTTTATTTTCTTAATAAATATTAAAATTTACCTCGTCATAAATTATTTATGCGTATAACTAACATTGATTCAATTTTCTGATAACGTAATAATATTTTTATAGTTTTTACTAGATGGACGCGCACAAGTCAAAGTCTTTATTTGCAAAAATTTTAAACAAAATACAAAATCCCAAAATAAATTATTACTTTGCTAAGTAATTAAACAAATAGGAGATGTCGAAAATAGAAAATAACGTAGAAATTTACAATAAATAAAATAACAAAACTCTTACTCTGCAGCCGAGGACTGACAAGCCGAGGACTCACGCTGCGACTGTTAGGCTGGCGTAATTTTAACGGTTCCGGTGGTGGTAAAATGCTATCTGTATTACTAGACTACCAGACTATCGGATCGGATAAGGAGTCTAAATGACTCACCGAGGACTTACGCTGCGACTTTTCAGATTGGAGAGGATGGGTAAGTACGAGGTCGGAAAAAACATTGATCCACACGCTACGCTATTTAAACATAAAAGTGTAGGTGAGGGACAAACGTTGAGTATTCGTATCAATTTTTTTTTTTTGAAATAATAGTTCTTATTTACAACCAAGTTTTGATAAAATAAAAGTACAGTTAGTTCCATTTTTTAATTTTTTCAACGATGAAAGTTTAAAGTATCCAATTGTGCACCTGTGGGACATTTAATGAAGCAATTAAAAGAAAATTGTAGCTTTAATAGGAGCATTTAATGTTCCAAAAGGGTGTTAATCCCGTTCAGCTGCGGAACGTACATTCCCTATACGGTAGTGACGTGCGAACGTGCGAAAAGCGCACATTCCACCGGCCGCAACTTCATATTTCGACACGTACACGTGACTCTATTTACTATTATCCCTCGGGTTTTACGAATCAATGCAAACAAGCCTCATAAATTTACGGCATCCCTTCACCCCGCTCCTAATTAAAGTGAAATTACTCTATTGAACTGCGAAATTAACAGCCTACAAACACATATTGGACTTATAATTGCACACTCTCCCGCTTATTTTACGGCCAAATTAACAAATAAAAAAAAAATTCAGCGAAATAGAGTTCGAAGAACCAACGTTGATAAATCAATATTATTCAAAATTTATTTACCTTACCATAAATTGATGACGCTGCGATGTATTTTGAAACAAAAAATTTTTACAGAATAGTGATTAGGTGATTAGTTAAATAATGATTAATTAGTAGGGGTTTTTGAAGTGGGTTTAGGAAGGGTTAGTTGTATAGGAAAAGGAACCGGAACCGGATATGGACCGAGCAAGTCCAATTTCCATCTTGTGTAGAATTCGTAGCAGGGATTAACCAAAATCCCTAATCCTCCATGTTGTTATCATTAAGTTGTTACGTGTGTCTGGGTAAAGACAGGTGTGCGGGTTATTCAATAGAACAGACTAATTGCTCGTGGCATGCTTAAAACTAACTCTAATTATCATATAATAACTGAATTTTAAGCAGCGCCCCTTGTAATAACACTGGCAATAGCAAAATAACTTTGCGCGCGCTCAGGGCAAAAATGCGCAATAAAAGATTTATCTCGAAGTTATTGCGGTTGATATAACTTTCCTCGTAATAAAACGAAATTTGAATTTGCCTCGTGCAGTAAATTGCACGACATAAAGACAGGAAGTTCTTGTATAAGCGGTGGTGTAATGGCTAAGGATGGTCACCTCTTATAATAATCATATCATAACCATCTAGAAGAAATACTGGGCAGGATATGAAGAAGGTTATTCCGGCTTTCAGACATCGTTAAATGTTACTGCCTTCCTTTCATATAATGCACTTTTACTATAAATCACAACGTACTGATCCACTTCCCAGATTACACACTCATACGTATCGTTTCTTCAGCACTTTACTATGAACTATCAGACGGTTATATTACAATAGTTACTGAGAAACCCTGATTTATTGTTGCGAATTTATTAAATTATTTTTACATGTTATTTATCTTTGGATTAACGGAGTTTAAAAATATTTTTTCTCATTTATTAACAACAAAAGGGAATCCCCGAAGACAAAAAGCTCTACACTTAAGTTGCTAAACCCTTCTTCTTCATCTGGGCTTGAAACATAATAGCGAAGCAACTCAATCAAGTTCGCAACCATGCAGGCGAAGATAAGTTTGTAGTTAACCTAAAAAAATTACCATCGGTGGTTTTTTGTAGCCTTTTAAGAAAGAATTTTCCATAAATTGCAAATTTCTTTGCAAGCATCAAACCACGCGAACAAACTGACCTCCTTTTTTGACTTTTTTGCCATAAACAGACAAAATTGGACGTCGTTTACATAAATTTAATGTATAAACTATTTTCACATCAAAATTTAAAATTTCTGACTCAATAAGGACAAAAGTTAATCTTAAAATCCGGGAAATTACCAAATACATTGTCATAATGCAATTCAAATAATTTTGAAAAAACTAAGCAACAAATTAGGACGTACATATTTAATTGAGTGTGGTGGTTTTTTATAGCCTTTTAAAGGAGAATTTCCCGTGAATTGCGATTTTCTTTGAAAGCACCAAACCACGTGAACAAACTGGCCTCCTTCTTTGACTTTTTTGCCATATACAGACAAAATTGGACGTTGTTTACATAAATTTAATGTATAAACCATTTTCAAATCCAAATTTAAAATTTTTAACTTGATAACGACATAATTTATTCTTAAAATCAGGGAAATAACCAAATATATTTTCATAATTGCAATTCAAATAATTTTGGAAAAACTAAGCAACAAATTAGGACGTGCATATTTAATTGAGCGTGGTGGTTTTTTGTAGCCTTTTAAGGGAGAATTTTCGGTAAATGGCGATTTATGCAAGCATCAAACCACGCGAAAAATTTAACCTCCTTCTTAGACATTTTTGCCATATTTAGACAAAATTGGACGTCGTTTACATAAATATAATTCTCTATTATACTAAAACCTTCTCCTTACAAAAATTTAACCAACAACCTTGACGATTTTGACCGACACGGCGATAGCCGTGGAGGTCGCCCCCAAACAACTCAAAATCCTCTATTTAAATATGTTATCAAAAAAAAAAAAATACGACGCTCCGTACGGCGTCGCGACGCCTTCAAAGTTTTAAAAACAAACGTCGATATCTCAGAAACGGTAACTCGGATCGAAAAAGTTTTAACAGAAAAATTAAATATCGTTCGTGGGTCTGTAAAAATGTCTTGTGGCTCGACGTTCTCGTGTAATATACAGGGGGTCAAAAAGGGTGAAAATGCAAAAATCGGGTTTTCGGCTCTTTTGACCGTCGCAAAAAAATATCTCGGAAATTTCCTTTTGGGAAACTAAGGTGCTATCTAAAATTTTTTTTTTTTTAAATTGGACGCTACGTTTGCCGTCGCGACGCCGTCAAATTTAAGGAAAGTTGAATAAATGATTGACGATATCTCCAAAAGTGTAACTCGGATCGAAACAGTTTACATGTAAAAATTAAAGATCGCCTAAAAATCTCTAAATAATACGTTTGACTCGACGATCCACGGTCATAAAGAAAAGGTTAAAAAAATTATTGAAATTTTTTTTGTCATAAAACAGGTTTTCGGAGTTTTTGACCGCCGCAGAAACATATATAAGAAAATTTCCTTTGGAAGATTAAAGAACTCGACAAGTGCTATCGGACGCTTTTTTGAAAAAAAGAAGAGGCCGCTCCGTTTGACGTCGCGCCGCCTTTAAAGTT
>JARJDX010115996.1:0-15149 GCA_030264735.1 Gymnusa sp. GC000175 | reverse complement strand
TTTGTTTTTAGCGCATTGGCCACTGCCACCACTTCCTCAGTAGTTACACCTTGTCCCATGTCTTCAAACTGTATTCTTCCATCTGTCCTTCTTTCCAGACCTTCACCCTCACCTATCAGCCTCTTAAAATGCTCTCTTCACTGGCCCAGAGGAATACTGTGACCCGCGATTTCCTTTGGCCCCTTTCTTTTATTTATGTAATCCCAAATTTCCCTTTCCTGTTTAAAAGCCTGCACCCTTGCTGCTTCTTCAATTTTCCTATTGTCTATCGATTCTCTACGCCTAATAAGATCGTGAGGCAAATAAGATCGCCGCACATAAGATCGCGTGAAAACAAAATTATTATCGTCAGCCTTAGGTTTGGCTACCATAGTTTTGACATAAAGAAATTTAAAAATTGTTATTTAAATTAATATTACTTTCAATATTATCTATTTAATTTTAATTACCATTGCCTATAGATTGAATATAGAAATATATTTGTTATAAACATAATTTATTACTGTAATAATAAATACTTTGCAAATATTGTGATATATTAATCTTTGTATAACCGTATTAAATTTAGAAGTTCTATACATACTTTAAATATACGCAGAAAATCTAACATCAACATACCAAAACATAAAACTTTTTTAAAAAATGTTTTTCATATAATGTAAGTTTACTAAATCTCTTACCGGGTATTACCGAATTTAATATTCTAATAAATACTAATAATTATTTGATTTGATTTATACCATTATACTGTACATAATATTATATATAGTTAAATATTATTAATTATTATTTGTGTTAGATGTTCTTATATTGTGTTATATATTATTATATTTTTAGTTATGTTCAAGGTTGAGTGGAAGAGCAGCAGTGTTTTTTAGCACAAATGCTGAACTTCGCCTTTTTTCCTCTTTATGTTTGTCTGTACCTATTTTTTTATTATTATATTATATTCTCTGTATTTTTTTTTGTATTGAAGAAAAATAAAGTACAAGTAAAAAAAAAATACACCAGTAAAGCTAGCATTACAAAATAAGGAGTAAAAAAAATAAGTAATTTGCAGGATGTAGCAAAGAGGGTTTGATCCAAAGGAAATTGATAAAATGTTAACAGAATTACAAACGACTTGGAAAGAGTGCTGGACTTCGACATCGGAGGAGACGAAAATATAATGGAACCAACAGGCTGAGGCCTAATTATAAGTATAAGATATTTTGAATCAGTCCATGTGCAGATTTTATTATAAAATACGATAAAAAGTGAAATTTTTACGACAACAAAAAGCAGCCATTGAAAGGTTTTGCTAAACTAAATTTTCTCCAAAAAAAATAATCAACTTATTGCAGAAATGCATTTCGGGAATTTCTCAACTCCAAATCTCCAAAAATTGACAAAAATATGTCGATTCTAATGTTATCTATTTCAATTATTAAAATTAATTATCAGCTAAGAAAAATTTTATAATTCGCAACCACTTTTGCACCAAACTAAAATATAAATTAAATTTAAACCATTCACAGAAAATGTATATACCTTAGATATCTGTGTATGGAACAACCTCTGTATAAGGCGAAGAGTCTACGATATGAAGTAAAGACTCAAAAAAACACGTTTTACTTAACGTACCCTAAGAAATTTTATAAAATCACAAATATTTAAAACAGATTTGTCAACAAATAAACAGTCTCAAAGCTTCCGTCCCATATGTTTTGGTACCATAATTACTAATTAAAGCGACCTTTTTCAATACCGAAAAAAGTTAGAAACACGTGTTTTCTATGCAACATGCCGAATTTTATAATTAATATAAATTGACAAATGTTTCGACTTAAGTCCTAGAACGGAAATGAATTTATATAAAGCACAAATTAATATTCGAGTTTACAAATATATAATTAAAGATATTTGCGTGTACTGGCAATTTAATTATACACATTTTAAAATAGTCGGAAGTGCGGTAAGAAGATAGTCTGCAGATTTTCCCATGTTTCCATCGATAAAATTGCAGGCTCACGTTGAACAATATATAAGGAATTAAAATTGTTATGAATATATAAGTAAGGTGCATTGGTCGTTAGCGTGATGATAATAATGAGGATTAACTTAAAAAAGGAATGGTTTTAATGAAGTTTTCATATGTTTGTTAAGTTATTTGATGCGCTAGCGGGGTTAGAAGTTACCTGTCATCAAGTAGGGGCCATTCTCTTCGCCCACGCCGGATAACAAATCGTCTTTGGAGAGTCGCGTTCCCGCCTTAGATCCCAATCTCTATAAATACAGCCTGTTTAATTATGTCAGAAGATTTTATAAAGCATACACATACCCTCCGTCCATCAAATTATATCTCGTTTTTTGATGAAGCTCCAATATATTTACTAACAGCCTCACGATTTGTTAAGATTAAAAGAGTTGATTTCTACTAATGTACGTATTATCATCCAATTTCCTTGCATTATCTCAAAGCCTTCTTGTTTGTAATTAAATCTAAGAGTAGCTCAAGCAATTTGACTGAAAGGAGACTACCACAATCGCAAAATGTTTGCAGAAGCAAGAGCAAATAGCTCAGAGTCATTGTTTTATGTATAATTATGCCTATTGTGTAAATCTTGTACGGTACACTGCATCTAATAAGTAATACAATTTAGAGCTAATAATGATTAATATGCATTATAAGATAGGGCTTTAAGTTGTGCCCTAGGACTTCAAATGTGGCTAAATTAATCAGAATTACAGATTGCTGTACCTGCTTTGATATGAGTACTTCTCAACCGCATCTAGCTTAAAGAGATTGCATTACTTGAAGTTACATTATCATATATAAACGGGTGGGCGAATTAAAACACACTCATAATCTTATCCGTTGCTCATCTCCTTTTGTCTCGTGTTACATCTAATACAAAATGACTCATGAAAATTTCGGGGTCTCTTCCTTTGAATGGACGTGCTCTGAAGGTATAAACAACTAATTAAGGAAGTTCTCTCCACAGAAATCCCTACTAATGTTCCCCGAATGTCCCCAAGACGTGACCACCAAGTCCCCGAAGCATCGCTTGTATCACTTACTGTTTCTATACGGTCATTACCGTCTTCGTGCCCTCGTCTTTAACAACAACTTTGCACCTCTTAATTACTATCTTAACTTATCTACTCTCACAGAATTAGGTAACATATATTTTTATTCTAGAAATTTTAAAATCGTGAATATAAAAATTCTTTGATTACTTCATTATATTTCTATTTATTTTAATTTTTTTTTGAAGTATATATGTAAACTGAAATAAAACAATTGTAAGAAAATTAATTAAAAATAAGTGGTAAGCTCTAAAATAAGAAACATTCTGAAATCTGAATCGTATAATTAAAGTTAAAGTAAAAATAAATAAAAGAATATTATTGTGGTAAACTATTTGTAGAAAAGTTAAGGGTACTTCGAGAAGAATTTTTTAAAAGCTCTCAAACTAAGTTTGGAAAAAAATATTACTGTATAACTTTTAAGAATCTTGGACAGAAAATCCACTGTCAAAATTAATTATACAAGTTTGCAGAAATAAAAACAAAACATTATCTAGTAGTGAACAAAATAATTATAAATATTTGTTGCATTAATTTTTGTTGGAGCTAAATTTCTTTTTATGTGAATATTCTTTAAAATATATGTAATTTTTTTTACTTGGGTTGAAGCGGCGTAGATTTATTCGTTGTCAATGTTTTGATCGCCATTGTAGAGAGAATTTTTAGTAATTTTTATGGCGATTGTGACTTCAAATAAACATCGACTAACTAAAGCTTGAGATAAGGCACAATGGTAGTCTACTCCAACAATTTTTTGATTGGACGCGGATATTAGGACGCACGACAAAAGGACGCACGTGACAATTGGACGCAGGCGACAAATGGTAGATGTGTAGATCATTCCTGAGTAATCGGTGGGTGAGCCTCAAAAATACTTTGTATATTTTGCCTTTTGCGTTCTTCTGCACATATTTTTTTTATCCCATTTCGTGTTTCTGGTTTGTTTTGTACTTCATCTTTTGGTTAGGATACCCAGGTATTTAAATTCGCTTACTTCCGACTACCTTCAGCACCTGTAGGACTGGACTACCCATCCAAAAAGGTGTTCAAAATAGAATGTTAAATTGCAAAAATCGTCACGATTAAAGGAATCAAACCGTTCAAATCAACAGGACGGGGCGAAAGTTTTTCGGCACAATTGCAACAGGGTAAAAACTTAGAGACCCTAATTCTAAAAACGGGTAAAAGGTAGTCTAAAACATGTTTCCAATAAGTAAAGGAAAATAGAGATAGCCTTTATACATAAAGCAGGACGCGAAACATACGTATTGGCAAAATCATATTGACCAAAAAGCCTTACGTTATTTTTGCTGAATTTCCATGAAAAATTGGTGAAATGGCGCATTAGTATTAAAATTTTCTGCTGAAATAAAACTAATACACCTACCAATCTGGCAAATCGTGCGATGTCAACCAAGATAAGGGTACCCTGAGGGCAAAGAATATTACACTCGGAGTATTCATAGATATAATAGGGGCGTTTGGTAATACCGGTGTGGAATCTCCTGAAAAGAATATGAAGTGCAGAAGTATCTACCCAAAGGTACGTTAGTGGATAGGAAACATGTTCAAACACAGGAAAGCATAGGAATCACCTTGCGATGAGACCGTAGGGATTATAGCTGCCCGAGGATATCCATAGGGAAGTGTTCTTTCACTATTACTTTGATGTCTGGTAATAAATAATCTTCTTCTGGAACTAGACAAACTCGGCGTAATAGCAATGCAATATGCTGACGACATAGCAATAATTTTTACCAGAAAATTCGGGGCCACAGTATGAGAGATAATGCAGTGCGCACTGAACAAGGTTGAAAAGTGGTGCAGCAGGAAAGGGGGTATCTGTTAACCTTCTCAAAAGACCCTAATCTAATTCGGTCGTAAAAGGAACATTTGGGATGTGAAGAATCTATACATCTATGACATACAGCTAATGGACAAAGTAAAGTACCACGGTGTGACCCTGAACATGATTCTGACCTTCAAACATCAGATGTGATAAACATAGCCACAACGGCCCTCTAAAACTGCAAAAGGGCATTTAGCTTCACGTGGGGGCTATCGCCACAGATGACCCACAGAGGAAGACGAGGTAGAAATCACTAAGCAAAACTCGTCTAACTAAGAATAATTGGAAGGATGTCACCTTACCAACAGCGGCCATAGTTGTTCAGCTTGACTAACCACCTCTACACTTGGTGGTAGCGGCAAAGACAAAGAGCGGAATATACAGACTGATTTTAAACAAAGAAGAGGGGACATTTAACCATCACATACGCAATCCTACGACACCCTGTATTAATCAGGATGACAGACACTAACAAAAAAATTATAATTCTACGAAATTCTTTGATTCCAGAGAGGTGGCATTGGTAAAGTAAGAGTGAAAAACTCATTAAAGGCAAAATGGTGTACTACACCGATGCCTCCAAGCACAAAAGCAATGTAGGCTACGGAATACATGGAGATTATAAACCGGGCTGCAGATTAAGTAAAAACCTAGGCTCCAATACGACAGTATTCCAAGATGAGTTATTCGCCATTATGATGGCTGCACACACATTAATAAAGAGGAACTACGATGGTATAAGAGTCTTCATCGTTACTGACAGTAAAGGTGTACTATCGGCGCTGAGAAATTGTGAGGTCACTTTCGCACTCTCAATAGATTAGCAACGTAAAACAAATTAAATCTAATTTGTGCACCTGCGCACTCCAACATTAGGGGTAACCAGAGTGCAGACAAACATGGCTATAAAGGCATGTAGAAAACGTTTATAAGACCTGAAACAGCCTGTGGCCTTTCAAAGAACGCAGCTAAACAGAAAACAGAAAAAATGGCTTTAAACATCGGGGCAACTTCAAAATAAGAAGTTTTTTAGGTACAACCATTCCATAAACTGCAAAACCACTAAGACTCGGTGGGACATACATAAGAGCAATGATAGGACTTATCACAGGACACTGTGGCTAAACAAACAATATGGGAATAAACAAGAACCAATGTATAGGGTATGCTGGGAGGGCGACGACAAGCCCTCCACATCATACAAGAATACGAGCCTAAAAACTAATTCCTGGTTAAGAAAAACTTATTATAAATGAGGTAAATAGCACCCCTCTATCGAAGTTACTGCCCTTTACGGAAGGAAGAAGTCTGCTCATCAAGTAGACGTTACACAAGGGCATAATAGACCAATGTGGTAGTGTTTTGGCTCAAGAAAACCCAACCCAGTCGATAATAATAATAATAATAATAATAATAATAATAATAATTAGGGAAGTACAGAAGATCGCACTTATGGGCACCGCACATATTATCCGAAAGGTTCTAGGGTAATTCACTATGAACTCTTGTTGAGTTCTGTATTTACCCAAATACTATCATGAAGTGACAAGAAGAAAATTGATAAAAATAATAATAAACCTATCGAGCAGGTTGAGTTTATGAAAGTAGATGGAACCAAGAACCCATCTGCAGACAAGAAGTTCCAATCGAACCCATCTGCAGACAATAAGTTCCAATCGAAAAATACAGGGAGGATAATATTCCACTTGTTTTCGCATTCGTAGACTACGAAAAGGCGTTCCACACAATCAAAATACTGCAGCTTTAGACACATTTTGAATCGATGCCCGGTTTTCCAACCTAATTAAGACCAATAAAAATGCAACAATGACTCTTAAGCTGCGAGACTTATGGCAGAAAGTTCCAATCGTGCGAGGAGTACAACAAGGAGAAATCATGCCTCCAAAATTATTGGTCTAAATATTTTTAAAAAGATGAATTGGACTGATATTGAAGTAAACGTGAACGGTAAAATACTAATAAATTACATGCACTTTGCAGATGACATCGTTTTAGAATGCTACGTACAAAACTGGCATAGAATGAATACTAACACAGGCTTATTGTTGCATCAAAAACTACTGGGCAAACAATGAACATGAGCACAACTAAAAAAACAAGACATACATTAAATATAAGTTAAGAAAACCATGCTGCCGAAACCGGAAGAATATGCCTGGGATGGGCGGCGTTTGGTAAAGTAACGTTTGTTCCCAAACATAAGAAGTTTTCAAGATGAACACTAAAATCTTCAAAATCGCAGTTGCGCCAATTTTGACATATGACCTAGAATCTTTTACCTAACACAATATGCAGTGTATCAGAGGGCCATTGAACGGAAAATGTTTAGAATATCCATAAAAGATAAAAAAAGGAACGAATGAATTCGGAAATGGCATAGGGTGAAAGATGTTACACAGAGAGTGTCAAAACAAAAATGGTGTTGGGTAGGGCATTTACTGTAAACAATAGACGATAGATGGTCAAATTGAATTTTTTTATTAAAGTCCGAGATACTACAGAAAAAGCGTTGTACGCCCACCGAAAACTTGGAGGGATGACGAAAGAAAAGTTAGTGGAAGACAGTGAAAAAGGTTGGCTTGAGACAGAAAAAATTGGAAAGACAAAAGGGAGGATTATTTCCAACACTGGAAGACAGGGATTATCAAGATTTTTATACATTAAGTAACCATATTTTAATAAAATTGGCCAAATCTACAAAATAGATTCAATTAAATATTTATATTAGCTATTGCATTTGTTAGGATTTTACCCCCAACTAGCTATCGACTGCGAGTGTTGAGCTTTTTACTCTAGAAAGTCGCCCCCGCCTTTCTATAGTATCATTAATTTTTTCCTAATGACAAATGGTAACCAAGTACCCAGAAATCAAAACAGGGAACCTGGGAAAATAATTATATATTTATATTAAGAGAAGAAACTAACAATTGAAGCAGATGAAAGTGTAATACTTATTTACTTAATAGCAGAATTATTGCTGATTATTATTAATATGGTATTTTTATTTCTATATTTATCCTTTAAGTATTAGTGTACTCTTCTTCTCATGATAATTATTATGTTTATTTCTTGTGGTTACAATTACCTCAGTAACTAATGGAACAAAGGCCCTAATGAGGACTTAGAATTTCTAATCCGCATTTACACTCCATTCTCAAGCCCAAATTGAGAAACAATTCGAGAGTTAAATATAATTTTCATTAAATAAAACGTGCACTAATTTTTAAATACGAAGTAATTATGACTAACAAAAATATTTTTGCCTAATTTTGCCTCCACAGTCAAGACGGCAAAACTGATCGGCCTAAAAATTTATATTTAAGCTTTTAACAAAAACATACATTTTAACAAAATGAAGTTGCAGAGACATACTGCCAATCTAATTATCAGTTAATTAATAATATAGAGTTATGTTATTAAAAGTAACGGATATGTTTCAAATTCGTAAATGAAAGTCGTATGGTGACCAAACTTCTTTTTATTTAATTTGTAATATAAAACTCTTCTACACCAATTAACTTCAAAGAATATATATTATATACTCAATATAAACAAATAGAAAATAAAATCAAACTATATCTTTGCAAAGAAGGACTTGTTTTATGGAAGTAATAATTATTAAAGTAATAAATCTAGATTAAAGAAAGTGAAAACATTAAATAATAATATTTATTGACGGTTAAAATTGCAAAAATTTAAGAGAGTCATGCACAAGTTACTTAATATTTGCATTGCTATTAAAACAACTAGAATCTGATATGTATACCATTACGTTTTTATGTTTTTAATTTAATCCATAAAGGCTACGGTAATGTCAGACGTGATGACTTGTTTTAAACAAGAATTTATAAGCAAATAAAATCCTGTTCACCTGTAGAGCTTTTATAGGCTGTCAGACTGTCAATCGAGTAATTCATTACCGGGGGGTCGAAGTATGACTCCTGACTTTTACAATCAATAATTTTACACCTCTTTTACGGGGCTAAAATTAATTTAAATTTTGTAATCTTAAACGCGATATTTATTTTTCGCCTACGTACGAATAAAAAAAAATAAAGAAAAATGAGGAATAAACCCGGTGCAGTATATGAGAAGTTGTAAACATGTAGTTGGGAGTTGAAAAACAAAACAGAACGTGATGCATACGAAATGTTTATGTAAAAAGAAGTGACAAAGATAATAAATCAAAATCACAACATATCGTGATCGCAGCCACACATGTAGAGTCCATCTCGGAATGGTCGTCACATAAACCCCCGAAATACATTTTAAGCCAACTTCTGTGGCATCTCTTATCAAATCAAAAATCAATAAATTGTGTGCCAAGCCTTTTAAAACTATGACGACCGACCATTTATCTTTCTAACACGACGATGGTATCTCCTTTTTGGGTAAGTAAAAAACATCCGTTGTCTCTGCTTATATAAGTTTAAGAGAAGGCAGCGAATCATTAATTATGATCCTTTGTGTTGAAAGGGTTTCATCCTTTACTTTCCGATCGTTAGATTTCATCTTATACCTGCAACTTGTTAAAATATCTTTCACCCCCTTTACATAAAAAAATCAAATCAGGCGAAGACAATTAGAAGCTTTTAACTTGAAAAAAATTGCTGATTATAGTAATTTTTTTGTTTTAAAAAGCAACTTTATTATTTATTTACACATAGTAATGACAAGAAACATTCAAGAGAATTAGTAGCTTTTATTTCAAAAAAATTAAAATATTGCTTTAAACTCGGTGTTTTTTGAGCAAATTTGCTCGAGCTATCTGAGGAAATGGCTGCAAAATGCAATTTGAATAAAATCCCAGTTTTCTTCTTAGTGCATCACAATAAGAGTAGATGGCGTTTGCATCTTGGCTCGTTGTTACTAAACAAACCACTTTCACGATTAACTTTTCAAATTCAAAACTGCCATATTCATTTACATAACTTAAACCCCTTTCCTAAGAGACTTTATTCAAAAATTGCAGAATCAAATGAAATACTTTTAACATGTAAACAAAAATCGGACAGTGGAGATTTTGAAATATAAATAATAGTTTGCATTTATACGAATGTAATTTTATGTTAAAATAAACATTTACTTTATGACTTAAGGATACATTTCGTCCAATTTGAATGTCTACATAAAGGCTACGGGGTGTAATTTTAATTAAATTATAAATATGTGGATGTGATTTAAAGGGTCGTACTCGTGTTGTTTACATTGTAGAGTTTGCTTATAATTTCTGATTTATTTTAATAGTCTTTTTATAACCTAATACTTATTAAATAAATGCCATAGCACATATGGGTGTTTGAAATTACTTACATGCCATTTCAATTGCTTTAAATTATTACATACAACTGTTGTAAACTATCAGTTCATTTTATTTAATGTCTCCACTTTATTACTTATCAATTTTACAATGCCTGACTGTCGATAGACAAAACTTTATCCCACATATTTAATATACATGGTGATTATTTAAACTTGAGAAATAGGAACAAAAAAAGTGACATATCTACGAACATTTTCTTTGGGCAGAAGTTTAAAATTTTTGATAAGTAATCATTGTTCATGAAATAATACTTCTTTAGGTGCGACTTGTAGGTAACTCAGACCTTTATTTTTTAATAAAAGTGATGTTACCGGAAGTGATGTTACCGGAAGTAATATTCTGAGCAGCGCGCGCAGAAATATCCCTTCACGAATATATAAAAGTATAAATAAATAAAGAAATAAATAAATAATAACTTTAAAAACCCTAATAAAAATATCCATCGAGTATAACAAACTACTAATTCAGATCTTTGTCGATTTCGAAGAGGCTTTTAACTTTGAAAACCAACAGCAGAGTTACGTGCACCAGCGGAATGCTAAGTTGACCATCGGTATTTCACCCAGCTTAAAATATACAATACGAACATGCAACCTAATGTGTAAGACTTTATGAAGATACGAATAAATTCAAAATAATGGGAAAAGTTCGTCAAGGAGACACAACAAATACAAAAATATTTACAGCGGAATTAGAGCTGGCATTAAAAAAATTAAACTGGGACGAAATGATTATCAACATCGATGAAGAATAACTAAACCAACTCAGGTTTGAGGATGATATTGTCATAAATGCCGATAATACAAACGAAGCACAGAAATGCTCACATGCCTCCCCGCTGCATGCAAGCAAGTAGGCCTCAAAATAAACTTTTTGATGCAATTTATGACTCCTGAATCCAAGTTACGGCATAAAAATATTTTAGTCGTGATCTTGAAATAAATAGAAATATTCAAACATGCAACCTACAAGATGTTTTTAGATCAAAAATATGCCTCAAACGTATGGTTATCAATCAGTGCGTTTTGCCCTCTTACCAGTGCTAACCTTTGGAGCTGAGACCTTGGCACGTGCTAAGAAAACCGGCTTAGATAAAGTGCAAAATAAAACCATACAACATGTAAATGGCATGATCGATGATCGGATCCTTTAATGGAGACCTAGAAGAAATGACAACAGGCGCAGAGGAAGACCACCAACGAAATAGACCGATGACATCAAGAGGATCCTGGGAAACTGGTTGGAAGCAGTGATGTGTCAAGTATAATGGCAAGCACTATGGAAGGCCTATGTTCAACAACTAATGAATGATAATAAATATCTTAGAGACTGTCGAAAATAGTAGAACTTACAAGGAAGTTGCCCAAATGTTTAATGAATTAAAATCGACGATGTTGTTAGGCATTGAGTACAAACTAGACAGTCAGGGCAGAAAACTATGAAGCTCGGCCATAGATGATCGATTTATAGTATTGAAAACACATAGAAATTGGCCATAAACTACACTTTAAACAAGAAACGTACTGGAAAAAGTTTGTGGAATTGGCATATGTGAGCGTACAGTCAGAAGAAGACTTATTTGAAGTCGTTTGTTTCATAAGGAGCTACAAATCTCTAAAGACGTCATCGAATAGCGCGACAAAACTTTGCTTGAGAACATCAAAATTGGAATTATGACCAATAAGGCCAAGTTTTGTTTACGGATGAGAGCCGACAATAAAAATGTTTTATCAAATTTTACTCTTACTGTCTCTTTTGGTGAAAGCTCAGTTATATTTGAGACGGCATATACCAACCTGTGGAACGCACAGGTTGGTTGTAATTGATAGCGGTATTTTAAATGCAAATATCATTGGGGATATTTTGCAAGATCATGTAATACCTTTTTTAAACCAAGTTGGTATGAAGAAAATTAATTAGCCAGCATGTTCTCCAGACCAGAATCCGATTGAACATGTTTGAGACATGCTAGGCAAACGATTTAAGTCAAGAATTTAAGAGTTGCCTTAATTGAAAAATGGAAGAGTTTTTCTTAAGAAATTATTGACGACATTGTCAAAAGTATGGGAAAGCTAATGACTGTAGTCACAAGAGCTCGTGGGGAAACACACGTTATTGAAAAAAAAAACAATTCGTGTAATTTTTGTCATTTATTAAATGTTTAAAACAAGTCAAAGTGTACAATTATTTTATAGGAAAAACGTAATTTTTTAGTTAAACGGGCTTTAAAATGTAAAACAACTGTAATTTTCTAGTTAACTTTGTATTGAGGAATTCTTCTTTTAGCGCCATACTTATTACCGAGCGTAAGTGACTTCCTTGCTTACTTTCGTGTTGTGCATTTTTGTTACCTATACAGGCTCCATATATGAAAGCAAGGGACCTACAGTTTAAGGTGGGAAATTATTCAAAGTGTAACTGCTTGATTTCTTTTTCTTCTGGTGCAATATCTGTCTTCAGACGTTGGCTGTTATCAATGTTATGATGTATTTCAACTTGGTGTCGGCATGCGGAGCGGTCTGCTACGGTCCTGATTATTTCTTCCATATATACGTTGGTCTATATCCCTTCGACTTTGCCTTGCATTATTATACGGAGTATGTGGTAACCCGATCCATGTATGAAATGCCCGAAATAATTAAATTTCCTTTAACATTTTTTTAAAATTCTCTGTCTGACTTACTTGTTTGTTGCTGATGTATGATATCCACGATAGTGCTATCGTCGAGGTCTGAACGTCATTTGCTAGTAGTAGGTTAGCTGGATCTACCCTGACTTTCCAAGTCATCAACCATTCCACACTCGAAGCATTCACATAACTTATTAACTGCATATCTTTAAACCCTCGGTTTGACGTTATAAAGCTTCTTGGAATAAGCTCTAAATACTGGTAAAAGCAGGCGACAAAACACATCCATTTCTAACCCCGCGCTTTATTGGGATTTTCTTGCGTATTCTCAGCGTCTATTTTAACCTTTGTAACTGTTATAGTAAAATACTATTAAAAGTCTAATGTCTTGGTTATCCCTTCCTATATGTTATAGTTTATCAAAGATCATTCCAGTCACTGTCAAACGCCTCATTAAACTCCATGAAACAGGTGTGGGTTTTTTTTCTAAACTCGCTGCATTTCTGCATGTTTGTGCAAAAGCCAGATTTCCAAGTTTCCAAACAGTTAAGGAAGCCAAACAGATCTTGACTTAAATTTTCTGTTTTGTATGATATTCAACAAAATTTTTTGAATATGCGAAATAAGACTTATGAGTCTCTAATCATCGAAGTTATTTGGTCTATTTTTCTTCGGTAGGGGGGGGGGGAGAGACCATGGAGGTCGCCCATTTCTTTGGTATACAGCAGTATATTTTATTTAAAAATGCTGCTAGAATTGTAATGCTTCTATAATCCAAGGTTTTTTAGTTCTCGGGGGCCGGATGCTTTATTATTTTTGACCTGTCGTATGGCCTAGTTTGTCGGATTCGGATTTTATTATATTTGTTGTTTTTTGATTGGATTAATCTTGATCTGGGTCTTTAAAAAGATGCTCTATATATTTTTCAGTGGCAGTGTAGCTCAGCGGGCAAAGTATCCGGCTGCTGAGTGCAAGATCGTGGGTTCGCACACACAGCATTAATAATATTTAATGCTCAACACTTCCCCAACTCCTAAATTTGCCATTCCAGCCGGGTTTTATAGCTAAAAAACCCTCTCTGGTCCCGAATTAAATGAGAAATCTAGTTGTTCGGAATCCATGTTAAATTGTAGGTCTACCTGTAATATAGGTTGCCAGCATTACAGGAAGAGAAGAGGTTTAATATTAGCATTGGTGTGAACAAAGCTCCAAATATGATATATTGTTGCCATTTTCTGCATTATTTGGTAGGATCTGTCAAGGTTTTCTCAGCTGTGTTCTTTAAGATATTTATTTCCTATTTCTTATATATTACAGAAATCCTATTTGAGATTTTTTGAAGTTGGAAGGTATCGTGCAGTTTTTCGAGACGTTTTTTTTAGCGCATGATTCTTTTCTTTAGCCATTCTTAGTTTTTGTCGTTTTGGTGGATCTACTTATCTTTTGTCTAAACTTTGTTCTTCCGCATTTCTCCCATGAGATTTATGATGTCATCCGTCATCCATTCTTTCTTTTTTATTTTTTTTTGACGTTTCAGTATGCTTTTAGATTTTTCGACGATAATGTTTTTGATATGACACCAATTTATATTGTTCGTATTTTATCTGTCAGCAGGATTGATCTTATGTATCTCAGAGCTAACACTTAGTTCTCATTTTATTTGTTTTTTAAGTTTTGGTTTGATGAGAGCAACTAGCAGAATATGTTCTATGTGCAAGTCTGCTTCTGAGTATGTTTATTCTCTTTTTTCTCTTTTCTCACAAAGTTGCGTAAGTGGTGAATAACTATAAAGAAATAAACCAGGTATTATAACTATGCCATGTTCTTGGCAGAATTTCACAAAACGATAGACTTTCTCATTCCTGCTTCCAAGACCATAATTGGCTGTGATATTTTCTGTATTCAGCTTCCCAACTTTAGTATTAAGGTCGCCCATAATTATTTTATTTATTTATTTATTTATTTGAAATACACGGACACTAAGTCCAATTTTACAAAATAATACATAAAGGAACAGAAATTTAATTATATTTTGTAGCAGAAATAACAATTATATATTACAGATTTGATAAATATACATTACTCATATAATAAAACCTTATTGTTAATCAAGGTAACTAAATCACAATATTTTGTATTAAATATATCACAGTTAAGGACATTCATGATTTTGCACATTCTTGTTAAGGGATTATTTCCAGTATATAATGATTTATAACAATCAATGGCGAAAGTTGGTTTTTGCCTGCAATTCCTTA
>JARJDX010115995.1:0-12318 GCA_030264735.1 Gymnusa sp. GC000175 | reverse complement strand
TTTCGTTAACAATTTCCTAGTGATTTCTTCCTAAAACCTATCATTTAAGTTTCTTCAGTAAACAATTCAATTTTTTAATACTAAAAATTATGTAAATGTTTCATAGGGGGGCATAAGAATTTTAGAAAGGCTTAGGTGGGGCATGGCACAAAAAAGGTTGGGAAACACTGGTATAGACAGTCTTTCTAGTTGAGATATCTTCTCAAAATTTCTTTTACGTCTTTGATTTTTCTCTTGATGATTTCTGTTCACCATTCTGTGTTCTTTATTTTTATTGTTCCACAGGATTGTTTCTATATTATATTTATTATTTTATCATTTGGTGGTATGGTCATGGTGTTGCTTTGTGCACATTTATGTTTATATTTTATATAATACAAAAAAATATCTTTATTTTATATATTCATGTTATCTTGTAAATTATTTTCTAAATATATCATCGGAGAATGGTTACTTCTTTGGGTAGATTTTTTCTATATTAGTTGGAATGACCTTATTTTCTGATTTACTTTATGTTTGATTCTTATGATATTTGGAGTAGCTATTGCTTAGCCGTGTGGTGCTTAGCTTTCTATACGTTCCAAAAATATAGTTTTTAATAATGTGGTCTGTTTGGTTATTATATACTATACTAAAATTTTAATTCGTAAGACTATTATGTATTTATTTCTGTATCACTAGAGGTCTTCTATTCTTGACTCTCTCGAACAGCATCTACTAGTCGATAAAACATTCGTGAACTTTACGATTTATATCTTTATATTGCTTACAGATGGCCTGGGTGCATAGCAGTGCTATTTGCATAATTGTTTAAATTGGGATTTGTTTAAGTATTCTATACAAATTGAGTATAGTCTTTGGTATATGATTTTTAGAAAGTTTTTCAAATGACTAGTTGATCTGTAAACCGGCACTTTTTGGGGACCTATTATAGTGAATTAAGGTTATTCTTTGGATATGTCACCTATTTTTTTAAATATTTTTGTGAGCAGTCTAATACCATTATTATTTCAAAACTCAATTAGTTCCCCATTTATATCATCAATTCCTGGTCCTTTTTGTTTTCTGATAGATAATGATATTACTTTACAAACTTCTTTACATGTAATATCCTGGCCTGTTCACAATCGAGTGACCATCTATCGGTTTATTAAAAACTTTTCTTTGTATATTTTCTTATGTTTTACGAATTTAGGTTAATACTATTGGGCTGTCTTCTTCATCAACCAAATTTTTAGGTATTTGTGTTTTACACTATACTTTTGTAAGTAAGTTAAAGTGGTTACACTTTTTTTCTTCATTTGTTTATCCTTGATATGTCCTAATATTTCGTTTAGTCCATTTTTGAGTACTTTTATTGTTTGTATTTTTGCTTAAAATTCTGCAGTATATGCTTAGTTACACATGTTTTTACAGTTTGCTTATTCACTGGTCCTAAATGTTGTTCATATGTTTTCGGTTTGGTCGTTGGTGCTATCTTTATTATTTATTTCCAACATGCCAATTATGACGTTTGTGTTTTTAAATTTCCTTTTTTAGATTTTTTTTTGTATAATTGAAGAGCAGCAATTCCTTAATCTTTTGTTTAATAATATGAAATAGGTCTGCTGGTGTTATCAAGGCCAGACATTCCAAATATATAGCGTCCGTAAAGAAATTTGGAACAACTACACCTTGACCAAGTCTAACTGGCTGACGTCTTATAGATGCGCAGAAGTATCTTCCACTTGAAAGTGGGAGTGGCAGCGCTGTTTTGAAGCGAAGTACTGTACAGTCTATGAAAAAGTATTTTCGCACCTAACGCCCGTGACACAATGCAAAATTTTATTTAAATTTTTTTTGAAAGTATCTTGTAACGTTTCAACTTGCAAACATATATTTTATAAAAAATAATTTAAAACTTGTTTTAAAAAGTCCACAATTTTGTGCAAAATATGCCCTACACGTCCGATAAATTGGAAAATAAAGTTGACATGCGGGGCTTCAGACGGCCTACAAAAAAGTACTGAATTTTTATTTGATCAGAGGTACCATTCCGGAGAGTTGGTCGTTTGTTCTTTAAACTTAAATCGCGTCGCGACGCCAAACGCGGCCTCAGTTGATTTTTTTAAAAAGCGTGGAATAGCTTTTGTTGGGACCGTTAATTTTTCAACGGGAATTTTTTTTTAGCGTCTCTGTGAGGGTCAAAAGGAGGGAAAAAGTTTTTCATTTTTTGAAAAAAAACGGAAAATTTTCAAACGAAAATCGAGGTGAACCGAGTTGCTCGGATCGCATTAAGCCATTTGACTTTTTTCTAGATTTCTAGATGATCTTTTAGTTTTGGTTGACTTTTTTTTGTAAATTCCGTACTTATCAAGAAATCGTCCTTTGTTTTTTCAACTTTAAAGACTCCGCGACTCCAGACGGTCGGTCTAAAAAAGTTTCGTGGTCCTGGAAAGGTGGTGCAAATCGTATATTTTAATTTATCAAAAATACATCCAATCATCAAAAATAATTTGGGTAAATATTAGTTAATTAAAATTATGTCTTGGAATGTACTTATGCAGCAATTGCCATGCGCGACCCTCTGTTTTTTTTATCCTTGTCAGGCTTCTGCACATTTCACATGCCACTATATAGCGGTCAAGGTGTACTTGTTGTTCTAAGAAAATACTTAGTCTTACTTGGTGGTACTTTTTATTACACTTACTTTTATTTTTCTGTTGCGCTAAATAAACTTGTGCCATTGTAGTCTTTAACAATACCATGTGTCTCCTTTCTTGTGCAATACAAGAACAATTCTCCAATAAGAACTGAAGCATTCTCGCTCGTATTGTCTTATTAAGAAAGGTTTGTTTTTGTCTAAAATTCGAAAGAGCATAACAAAATGCAGGTGACAACTAGCTCATCCAGTAAAAGGGGTAACCTTTTCTTTGATTTTACCGATCTTGCTACCCAAATTATTTTTTTTTTGTTTAAATATTAATAAATTAAAAAGTTATCATAATGTTAATTCCATTTCGGGTCATATAAACCCAAGCATCACGTTAAGGTTAAAAAAATTGTATTGACTTATTATTAATAATATTAATTCTTAAAACTTTCACATAATTTTAATTTTCTGTTTATTAATTTTTAAACTCAAGTTTTGGCTAGTAATTAATTTTATAAATACAATTTTTTTTTGAATTGAATGATTCGTGTATTTTTACCTTTGAAAGCTTTAATACTTTTAAAAGAAACATAAAATAAGTCTAGAAATAGCCGCAATATAAAAACCCATCTTTCTAGACACTATCTTTTGAGATTGACACTTTGCGTGATTGACAATGTTAGCATTGACGAATGTAAGTACATAGTATTATGCAATGTTGTCAATCTTTACACCATCTCTTTATTGGACTTTGGTTTCTGCACGTTATTTCTTAGTGGTTTGTTGAAACAAAAAACATAAAATAATTTAAAATATTCAGATTATATTATCTAAACCGCTTTAATAGAATCGAAAATCTTCCAAAAAGGAAGTGATCGTAAAAGTAGGATTTGAACCCCGGACTTTTAGCTTAGACAACGCACGGCACAACTAAGCTACGACCTCTTCATCTTACAAGCTTTTAAAGGTAGCTTTTTATCGTACAAAATCTTTTTTGTAATTATTTTGTTAACGATGTTAAATTTTTCTTTTGGTTTACATGGTCTTCTTTTGCTTTGGTGGGATATATCTTTGTCTTCAGGAGTACTAATCTGTGGTCAGAGGTTACATTTGCTGAATTATGGCTTCTTACATCTTTAATAAGTTCTGGATTTGTTACTTTATTTGTTATGATAAAGTTAATTATCAAGCTATTTCGTTGGGTGTTTGTAAATGTAATTTTGTGTTGTAGTTTGTGTTTTTAGAATGTGTTAGTGATTCTTAATTATTTTATTGTGTGCTCAAAACTCTACTAGCATATTAATTTTTACGTTTTCAGAATCTTCATTAAACCTCTGTTTTAGTCCCTTTATTGGGTCGCTGCCTATTCTTGCGTTCATGTCGCCTCTTTCCATCGGTGGTATTCTATTTAGCTCTTCTTGTAGTTGTTCGTACCATTCAGCGGCTTATTCATCTGATCAATTTATGTCTATGTCTATGGTGCATAGACTGAATTTATGTACGTGTTTAAATGGTTAAAGTTAAAAGACGTTGTTATATATTTGGAACTTTTAATTTTTTAATTTTATCAATTGGTGCTGACATCTTGAATAACGAATATTTCTTAAAATTCTTTGAGTTTAATTTCTTCAAAACCTTGTTCCATTAGATATTGTTTCAGCTCTGCCGCGCTCAGTTGTCCCTTATTCATAACCCCCGTTATTCTGCGAGATTTCTTAGCTTTTTATTTATTTTGATAGAATATAATTTTCTTTGGTGATGTGGTCAAAAGAAGTATTTTTTGCATTTATTTTTTGTTTGACTACTGTGTTGCATTGCTTAAAATTTATTCAAATTATTTCCTTATATTTATAATTTTACTTGCATTTTTTAGAATATTTTGGTAAAATAATATTTAGAGCTACCCACCAAGTCTTCATAAATGGTTAATAACCACGTTTTCGCGTAGCTAGGCAACCCGAACGACATTTGATATTTTAAGCTAAACTTTCTAGTGAAATATCAAATATCGCTCAGGCTGCCTATCCACGCGGTCACGTGGTTATTAACCATTTATAAAGACTTGGTGTTAAAAATTATGTAAATGAAAAATGTTACAATTTACCATTAGGAGTCTAATAATACTTATATTTAACCTAAATATCTAATAAAACTTGTAAATATATGCTATTGCATTATTAGATCCAGTTAAGATTATGCACAGAAAGTCATGAAATTTGGTAATAAATTAAGGTGTTAAATATATACTTATTTTGATATAAAACAACAATTTTCAGCGTTTTATTGGAAGGTGCATTAATTAGCTTGTCGGCTTGTCCACCTCAGCAAATTACGTATATAGTTTGTGTTAATAATTTATGTGATTATATTTATCAAGTTGCGATTTAATTGAGATCATAAAATTTGATAATTAATTTATATTTTATTATAAAAGCTGCTTTAATTATTATGAAGCATTCTTTGCGGAGATTAAATAGTTTTACTATTATTTTATATAAGAAAATCAATATAAGTTAAAGCCGAAAGCTAATTTTGTTAATTTTTTGTGTATTTTAATAAAATTATGTGAGAAAACGGCACATATTTTCTGACAAAAATGTTGTTGCATCCGACGTTAAAAAATATTTTTTACAAAAAATTTAGCTAAGCTGTATTTGTAATACGAGACAAAATATTCTAGAACCAAGATGGGTTCTTGGGAAAATAAAATTCGGGTGCGTAAATTTAAAGCAAAAACGCTAAAATTGTGAAGGTTATAATTTTATATACAATTAATTCTTTATTAACTAATTAAATTATATAAAAAAATTTACTTCACAATTTAGTCCGATAACGTTTAAACATTTGAAGATATTCCCTTTTCGACTCCAGTTCATCAAATCCATATGAAATATGCAAAATATTAATCTTCGTTTTTCGCTAACATATTTTTACAGAAGGTTAGATACCTTCATGTGGTACTAATTATAATTTTGCTCTCGATGTAGTTATAGCGCAAATAGCGTAACCACCGAATGTCCCTTTTCTTTGAGAACTTCCAGCCGATATTATCCAACTTTAATAATAAACTACATGAAGTTGTATTTACTTTCTTAAAGGACGCATTCAAATTGTTTGCTTCGTAATCCTTAATGAGTTTCTGAATCGTTTAAGCACCTTAACATTGGTGACGTACTACGTAGTTTACCTACAGAGTCATGAGTGCTCATCGACACTCAAATGCTTACACCAACACCAGGTAACAATAAATGACGTGTCAGCGTGTTTTGAAGAAATTTTTCCTACTTTTTATTAGGCCAGCAGCATCAGCAGCAGCAGTGTTTGAAATTTTGCATTTTTTTCGCTATCGTCTAAGCACTCTAAGCCTTAGACTCTAAGTTTATCACATAATTATCTATTTTATTTACGGTCCAAATTCTTTGCTTGCTTGTTTACTCAATTCAAAACACACTAAAGATTTTGTTCTCAACAAGAATCACGGTATCTTCATCATAACGATAGTTATTGAGTCTTCTACCGTTGACCTTAATTCATCTATCAATTTCTTTTAGAATTAGTTTTACAACGCCTTTGTGTAATCTTACTTTGTTTTTAATAGACATATATTTGTTCTGCCAGATGACGTCTCTTAGGTACCCGGAGGTAGTTGCACCCTTGTTGGCTTGTTTTTGAGCGCAAGGGATATCGACGTTATTTTTCTTAAGCAATTTAATTTTGTACTGCAGTTATTAAAGTTTAAGGTATCTAACTGTATAGGTATGTAAAAAAATAATATATCTATATCCACGAAATTCACCTTCTACCAATGTTCCTTTTATTTTTCCCAGCATGATTATTCCAAGTATCTCATGCCGCTGTCCTATCATTACATGCCTTTATATTGTAACTTTTTTCTTTATGGTATTGATTATTTCGTATTCTTTATCTATCTCCTAAGATACTTCCATGCTTGTTTTCTTCAGTGTCCAGGATATTTGAAGCATTTTTTGTAACACCATATTTCAAACAACTGTAATTTATTTATGTGTTCTAGAACACCTTAGTATTCTCACTCCTAGTTCTAATGTGAGATTTCTGCTGAGGATTGTTTTTAGTTTTACAAACGCACTTCTTGCTATTTCTATTCTTGCTTTTATTTCTGTAGTTTGATCGTTATTTTCTGTAAACCATGAATCCTGGTATCTGTATTTTTAAACTCTTTTCAGGTGTATGCCCCTTAAATATATGTTTGGATGTATGTTTTTTGTTATAACTATATAGTTAGTCTTTTTGTGTTCATTTTTAAGCCATATCATCGTAAGAGGTACTCCTTTTATTTAAGTCTTCGAAGTTCTTAAGCGGAGCCTGTCACAATCACGGTGTCATCTGCAAATCTTATGTTGTTTATATCTTTATCGTTTAGTATTATCCCCTCATTTTCAGATTGTAATGCTTTTTCAAAACTTAATTCTGTAATCACATTAAAAAGCAGTCCTTACCTTATTTCTCTTTCTGGACTGATTATAAACTATTACATGTACGCGCTGATTCTAATAAAATTTTGGTATTATATTTAAGTCTTTGTTGTCTAGAATTTCGATTAGTTTTTCTTCTCTTACTTTGTCGAAACATTCATATACTTACATCTTTATGTTAACATGTTAAGTGCGAACAACACCTATCTTGTCCGTTTCTAAACTCAAATTAACTATCATCTATTCCTTCTTCTTTTTTTTCTTCTTTTTCTTCTTCGCGAATAGGCCATCTTGGACCACGCAAATATCATCTTATACGGTATTGTGTCCTTCCTCACCAGTAGTTCTTTATTCTTTTTCCTTTTTTAAGTCCATTCCCCTCGCTTGGGGGTTTGCTTTACACCCACAGAACATTTAAATTCATATATCATCCTTCTGTACTTCCTCTGTCAATTTGAATGTTTGTAGGTCTTCTTTAATCTGTTTCTTATAGGTGGTTTGGGTAAAATATTTATTAATTTTATCAAATATTTGTTTATTTAATCTATCAGGAGATATTCGTACCATGTGGCCATAGAACTGAGGTCTACGTTTTTTGATCGTGATTTCTAGATCTTTTATCCTTTCATATATTTGCCTATTTGCTCTTAACCTGTACTCTTCATCAACTTTTTGTGGTTCATGTAGTGTTCGAAGTAATTTTCTCTTTATTTTAAGCATGCCTTCCACACCACTGAGACTAATAATCTTTGTACTATATAGAAGTAGCTACCTCACAACAGCGCAATAGTGTCTTAGTTTTGCATTGATTGACAGATTTCGCTTATTATGTATGTTTATGGTAAGTAAACGTAGCTGTGTAAATTTGTGCTTCTTTAGATCTATTGTTTGCTTATCTGTTCCACTCGGGTTGATTATTGTTCCAAGATATATACACTCATTCGGTATTTTAATAGACTTTTTTCTATAGTTTTTTACTTTCATATTTTTTGTTTTGGAAAGGTGATCGATCTGATAGCCTGCTATCTTCGCTGTTTTTTTTAACTGGTTGATCTGGTCAATAGCCTCTTTCTCCGATTTCGCAAAAAAGGCCAAATCATTACTGGCCTTCTAATTTTTTTTAAATGCGTCATCCATATATTACCTTAAAAAGTACCTTGACTACATAAGTTATTAACGATATTGTTTCTTACAGCAGCATAAATACTAAAAAAAAAACAAAAAAAGAGGTTTTTAAAAATAAACTGAATATACTAGAGACCAGACAGGCATAGTTTTACGTAATCGGTTGCTGGAAAAACTTCTCTTTCCTAAAGTGCCATACAGATTGCCTACGCTTCTTTTTTTCATGAGATTTTTCTAGTAATCGCAGCGGTTTCAAGGGCTTGGAAGTCTGGAAACACTACTACAGGGGTCGGGGTAAAAACGAAATTCTTGGGTGGAGTAAGGAATTATTAGACATAAATGATATAAACACAAAAAAATATAAAAAGTGCGTTTTTAAATACAGTACTTCCCTAAGTCGAATCATCATAGTTTACAAAAAAAATTCGAGATATAGAAAATTCAGGTTACAGAAATAACTACAAAATGCGATCTTGATGCAAAAATTTGCGAAATAATTCGAGAGTTATGGAAGTTCGACTGTGCTATAGGAATTTGTGCAAATTGATGTCCAAAACGCTGGATTTAATAAATTCTTCAATGTAAATAGTACCCCTGTGTGGTAATATCGATTTAAAGAAAAAATTTTCTGGGTAATGGGTAAAAATGTTCCCCGACCCCTGCACTAGTAGATATAAAAAGGGAACTTAAGCCTGAATCTCCCATAAGAATAACATGGGACTTCCGGTTTAACCTTTTTGTTATTGTAAATGGCATTCGCAATATTTAATCAGGGAGAAGCAAAACCGTGGCTACGACACGAGTTCGTCTGATTCGCCATCCGCGAACTTATATAATATCACTTTTCTAAAGGATCTCGATAGATGATATATCCTTCGCTGTCATTGTATCTTCAGAGAAGTATTCATCCCTTTTGAATTATTGCCAGTGAATAAAATTTATTACAATCTTTCCGCGCGTTTTAGATTAGATATGTGAAATATTAAAATCATATTATCTTTTCTATATAAGCATTATATAAACGCGGATATTAGATATGGCACATACTGGATGGAGCTTAACATTTAATCCTCCCATCTGAAGAAAATTATTAAATCAGCAGAATTATTCTGTGAAGCATGGCGTTTTTGACCTACGTTAAAATCATCCATCCATTTGTTGCTTCTAATACATTCTAATTCTTTACATATATACACTTTTGCTTTTTGTGGGCGTGATATAATTTTTATTGGTAAAGATAAGGAGCGGAAGATGCGTTCTAATTGGTGAAAGTGTATCTTTCTTTTTATCGGTGAGCTCTGATTAGTAAAGGGATCTTATTGGTTGGATAAGGAATGGGAGGTTCGTTTTGGTTGGTGAAAGTTAATCTTTTGTTGTTATCGGTGAGTTTTGGTAGGTGGAGAGTATGTAGGTGGAGAGTATGGCAGAGATAAGGAATGAAGTGTTGATTAAGTTATGTCATCTAGCTGCTGTTTTTACGTCGTATCTGGTGTTAGTTTGGTTCCTTAATCATGATTTTTTTTTAATTGTTAAGATTCTATCTTGTGACCTTGTGTTTTTAAGCAAGCGCTCTACTATATGAGCTATCGCAATGGCTTGTTGTCACCAAGTTCAAGACGGTCATCATCATCAAAGAATGGTGTTGAAGATGCACGTTCATCCGGCAGGCGTAGTGAGTGGACGAGGAGTGAGGCAGCATCAAGTTTTTTTTTCTGGGCATTGTTAAGTTTTTATTAAAAAAGTTGAGGTTGCTCCACTCACTACGCCTGCGGGATGTACCGCCAATATCATCAAGAATGGTGTTGAAGATGGACGTTTATCCGACGGCGCAGTAAGTGGACGAGGAGTGGGGCAGAGTCAAGCTTTTTCTTCTGGGCATTCTTAAGTTTTTATATAAAAAAATAAAGAAGTTGTGTTAAATGTACTAAAGAATGGTGTTAAAGATGGACGATGTTAGTTCTTGGAATGGACAGCGAGAGAACGTAGATGGCTTTTTTAGAGAGCTTTTTTAACAAAAAAACCTCTCGTTGTATTTCTATCTAAGGTATTCTACTCAAAAGAAAATTGATTTAAAATAAATGATTTAAACTACTGTGTCAAAAATGACTAAACGATACACATATATCAGGCAATTTATAAAGGGCATAAGTGTTAAACATTTTTTATTCCAGTATTCAGACCTAACGGTTCAATCAGTAAAATTTTTGGCAATATAAATTCGTATCTTTAGCGCCGAACTTTCTGACAACTGTAAAAATTGCTTTTATATAAAAATAATTTTATATATGAAGCATAAACAATGTTTCAATTTTAGAAGCCCTCTTTGCAAAGTTTAACAAAGTTTTAGAGAAGTCTTTCTCATGTTCGATAAAAAGATACAAATAATATAAGAAGAAAAACTGAAATTGTAAACGCGTGCTTGCTTTGAGCTGTCCTATGTATTATCAAATCATTTTATTTTTTTATATTGAATAAAATATGGGTAGTTTAATACGAGTTAACACGCAGTTTTTTTTGCAAAATCTTTATAAATAATTTTACAAAATAATTAAAAACACGCGATTGCAAAAGTTTTATTTAACACATTGTTGATCATAAAAATTTTGTTTATAAATTAAATTTTAAAATTTAATTATACCAGCGAAGTAATAAAATTTTGGCTAAAACATGTTTACTTAAACGCTTTATATAAAAAATGCGTTGTAAACTCCTAAGGGTATATGTATATGTGCCCAAACTTATCGGATACATTTCTATTGAAGCCCCCTAGCGAGAGGCAGAAATAAACTTAAAGCTATCTGCATAGTTAAAGCATTGTTATAACGATATTTTGAATTTCCATATGTCTTAACTTCTATAATTATGTGTAGTTATAATATTATCCTATTGTTTTATATCGTCGCTAAATTGTAATGCACTGTTAAAGACACAACTTATTGAAAATTCATTTTATGCACGGTAAAGCTTTTAACTTTATGCTTTAGCGTTGCAAACTAATAAAGTATTATAAATCTGATGAAATTTAAAAGCTTTTAAATAGGTTGCTAGTTAATATATACTTCGTGTTTAAACAAGAAATTTTCAACTTTACATATATACACTTTTAACAACATTACAAGGATTATAGTTGAAAGCGTAAATATCTCTCTGGTCTCTTTTTATTCCTAGGTACGTACTAAGAATGATAAGAGACCAGAGTGATATTCATCCCCAATGCGGATCGACGACCTTCTGATAAAGCCAAGTTTCATCTGCCAATTAACTTCATCTTACTCTTCCTAAAAACTATGAATATAATTGTGGACAACAACTTTAGGAACAGAGTTCCTAATTTAGCCCCGGCAGCAATTTGCCTGTTAAACAAATTCACAGTAGATGCGTTACAAAGCTTTATCATAGGCATTAAGTCGCTTTAAATAAGGAGGTTGCGCTAGGTATCTTCGTAGATATAAATGAAGCTTTCGACAATACAACATTTGTATCTATAGAAAAAGGAGCTATTAATAAGTTCCCACATTTAAATCCAAAACAGAAAATTATTACCGGAGAATTGGGAAATTAGCAAAATTTACCACAGCCGGAAGGCGGGGCTTTATTATTCTCACTGTGGTGTATCGTGGTTGTCGACATAAGCAATACCTTAGGAAAGGTTTTAGTACGCTAGGATATGCCGATAAGGTATCGATAGTTATAAGGGGGAAAGACGATATCATCCCTAGCACAAGATGCGCTAAACACCATAGTCAAATGTAAGTTTTCTGCCAAAGTTTCGCTCGTCATTGCAGGGAGCATTCTGAAGGCGAAAAAAACCGATGACCTTGTTCGAGTGTGGATGCCTATATAGGACGAAGAGTAGGGGTGGGAATTTAATGATAAAAACAAATATTTCCAGGTATTGGAGATTTCAAAATCAAGCTCGCGATTCAAGCTAAGAGGATTATTATGAATCCAAATGGCTTCGCAAACGTTACGCTTTTTATAATGAGGGATTATAGATAATGACTTCACATTAGTGAAATCAATTTGATGACCTGTCTTAAAGGAATGCTAAGCGAGGGCTGAGCCGCAAATATTTTGAAGACGTACCGCCCGTTGATGTTCAATTAT
>JARJDX010115991.1:0-11606 GCA_030264735.1 Gymnusa sp. GC000175 | reverse complement strand
AAGGCTTTTTTGGCGCTGTTAACTATATTACTTTTCACTTTTCTCCAGGCGGATACTATATCATTTTCATCCGCAATCGCGGTCTGGGCAATCTTTTCCATAAGCCTCCTCTGTTAAAGAGATTTGCTATTTTCGTTTTTCAGAAACTCTATGTTGAGTTTAAAAATATAATTCGGTACGTATCAAGTATATGGGTAGGGTGTACTTGCCTGTTGGTTTTCAGATGTTAGTCATTAAATTCTGACCTCTGGTATTGGTGACATTATATTTTTCCTGTTTCTTGGGATCAAAGATTTATTGATGCCTAGTTCATTGTGAGCGCATATAGTTCCGTTTTCGTTGAACGTGTCTTGATTGAAACTTTTTATAAGCTCGAGGATTGCCGTGTTCCCGATTTTTGAATTATAGAAAAATTTTATCCTTGGCGGAAAGCTTATTTAAAGTAAAGTAAAGGATGTCAAAAATTTGTTTCCCTTTCTTGGTTTGCTTTTATCGGTACAATACATACATGAAATTGGCTAATACATATTTTTTGAATATGTTGAAGAAGAAACACATGCATAAATAATTAATACACATAAGTTAGCGTTAGTGTTTTAACTCTAATTAAGTATTAGGGTAAAATTAGAGGAAAAATTAATTTATAACTTTTGTATTAGAGTTAATAATGTTTCCATTTGTGTCACATTAAAATGTTAGATTTAAATCCTTTTCTGAGTAGAGTTCAAGCGAGGTTTTCCCCGTTTTTAATCCCATTGATAAAGAAAGCAGTGCGTTTATGTACTAAAACAAGTTGTAATTAAAAAGGGAAAAAAGTTGATCCTAAGCAGCGAGAGTTAACAATCAAGAGGTTTTCATTAACTTTTTCCTCCCTGAATGATAGAGTTAACTACCATCGTTGTTTATCCAATTATAAATTTCTGCAACATTGACCGTTGTAAACGCAGAAGAGGAAACAAGTCTATATAAACTAAATATTTTAATAATAATTTATGTGAAACGAGTTATAAGTTAAATAAAAATGTTAAACTTCCATGATGAAAGTACATTCTTTGCAGCCCCCATCATCTATAAAATCAATTGCTTTAATATTAAAAGCAATTAAATTAATAAGACAACGGAATTTCCTTTATTCTTGAATGCCTTTTCTTTTTTGTCTCCGTGAAACATCTCCTGGGACTCAAATCCTTAAAAGGCAGATGCATATTTTAACAGTTCCTTCAAAAAGGATGACGCGTAAACCGGAATTAAAAAGAAACGTGCGGCAGGAAATTCTTTTATGTTTCCTCCAAAAAGACCAATTAAATATTTTACTATTTCATTTATGTTCCGCCTTTTAATTACTGTTTATGAAAATATATCCTGTTCAATATTCCATTCTTATTCTTAACAATTAAAAACTTTTAATAATATAAGTTGTAATGAAGGTGTGCTTTTTTATTTATATTTATATTTAATTCAAGTGCTTTAAATATTTAATGTTATTCAATAAGTGTGTATTGACTTATGAATAATTTCTACATTGTCACGTAATATTATAATAGTTTATATTATTTATTAACGAATAATTGATCGGGGCGCGGTTGATACAATATATGTATATAGTTTAAATTAATCGTTGAAAATGTGTTTGCCTCCGCGGTAGCTGTAAATCAAAAGTTAACGCAATTAAAATCTCTTTAATGAAAAATACGAGATTCCCTACCGCCTTTAAGTTTTTTCTTCGGCTTCACAACGCACATCATTTTATAAAAGTAAGCATTACAATCGAATGACACACGTTGTAATGTGTATTTAATTACACATTTGTATTTTGTGCTTAATCGTGCAGGATGTGACATTTTATGCGCACTTCTCCAGTATAATAATGCTTACTTGCGCCGAGCTGAGGACACCTTTTTGCGTACTTCAAATTAACGCACGAGCCGGTTAAATTATATTTAATGGGTAATTATTTTATTTGGGACAATTAAATAAAGCAACTAAAATCTTCATGAGGTGTTATGCTTTTTATGTACTAAGTGTACAGGCTGATTAAATGTAATATTATATTTAAAAACTAAAATTTGTTTTCCCAATTTAGTTTAAGTCTTCTCCTGTTTGAAGCCTCTAGTTCTGCTTTTCTTGCTTCTATTACGCACTCGTGTTAGGTGTTCCTTGGTGTAGCATATTTTCTGGTGCCTTGGAGATTTCACTGAAGGGCTTTTCGTCGTCATCGTTATCGTCATGCTGAACTTAAGAAAGTCCCTTGCAGGCAACGCCTCTACTATGCTAGCTGGTATCAAGTGGTGCTAGGTCTGCTAGCAATTAGAATATGCTCGCAAATAACTGTGCAGGGCACTGCTATGCTGATCGCCATGCTATTAGTATATCCAAGTCCCTCTGAAAAGGAGAGTGACCGTAAGAATTATGGAACTCTACTCTGTGATTATGTTGGAGCGCACTAATCACCTACTCTTTTTCTATTGATGTTCTTCTAATTTAAAATCTGCGGCTTCTTTAAATATGTAGCCAAACTATCAGTCGATTGACGGTAGTGGAATCATCTTGCTAGCATGCCTTACGAACGTAATCGTTAGATAATCTGCTTCTTTACATTATTTGGCAATTTCTACGTACGCATTTGATATTTGTTATGATGCTAAGTGTTTTTAAGTATCACGATAGTGATAGAAATTTATCTCTACACCGTGGGTACCTAGCCATGTAAGTAAAAAAGCATGCGGATGAACTTGCATAGCAAACACTGGTGATATCATTAATTTTGTCAGGATCTATATGTTTGCTATTAAAAGCACACAGAGGATTTAAAAATGGGAAATATGGCAAATTGCTGTTATACTCTCAAAATCTAAGATTTGTCATTGGCATCCTAACGCGACACTGCCCAATGAAGTATTATCTTCACATGCTAGGCAAAGTGGATAACACGTGTAGCTGTAGATTACGTGGATTGGAAGATAAAACAGTTACATATTACGTGACTGTGAAGCAATGGCTACCAAAGACATGACCTAATGGGGAAAAATGTAGTTACGCCATGTAAGATTTAGGCGCTATCTCTTAGGACCAATAAACTTTGCTAAAGAAGTGAATTTACTAGGAATTTATTAGCAGTACTGTATTAGTATAATAGATATTATTAGGACGCAATGCTGAAGGGTTGTTTCTAACTGTTCAACCGTAGCTGATCTATCTATTTAATTTTTATACTGGATAAAAAGTATTAGGTTATTTCGTTGTTGGTCATTGTCCTTTGCAATTGTCGTGTTGGTTAGAATTACTAATTAAATTGTACACCAATATACGAGAAGACTGAAAATACATTATCCACATCCTATTGCTTAAGAAAATAAATCACAAGTAACAGTGGAATTATCCTTTTTAAAAATATATAAAATATGTTTTAACGGCCGACTGCGCATGCCAATATCCGCTCTTCATTGGATTCTGAGCTCCAAGTCGCGTTTATTTAACCTAAGGCAGACATTGCCTTATCTTCCTCGTCTCTCTAATTCCGCCATGCTTCCTTTTTTTCATCAAGAACCCATTTTATTATTCTCTTTAGTCATCTATCCTTTCGCATTCTACATACGTGGCCACACCACGTTACTTGCTTGGTTTTGATTATCTGTGCAAAACTTTCCAGTTAGCCAGTTTTTCTCTTTACATCCTCGTTTGTTATTCTTTGTAGCCTAGTGACAACTACACTTCTTCTTAGGAAGTTCATTTTGAGGTCACACACTCTGGATTTGCTAAGTGCTTTAATTTTCCAGATTTCTGGTCCGTTTATGGATGTTGGTTCCACAATACAATTATAAATTTGTTTCATTATATTTCCCTTGATATCTTTGGACCATAAGATGAAGTTTAAACATTTTATTGCGCTAACTTGAAGCATATGTGTTTCTCAGTTGTACCACTTCTTGCAGATAATCAGCTCTGCTTTACTGTATACCTCTCGAAGTTTCTGAATTGTAAACTTTAGGTTGTCCTTGTGCTATGACCACTTGGGCGTCCCCAATCTGCATTGTGTATAAAGTGTTTTCGTCAATCAATAGTCCCAAGCATCGAATATTTTTTTTTTATCCTTTTAGAGTTTCCTCTACATATATAATAAAACAGGAGCAATTTTCTTCAATATCCTTATCTGAGACCTTTTTTATGTGGAAGGGAGACGTTGTCGTCCACCCAAGTATCAAAGTAGCCCTGACTTCCTGCTTCCATATGCACCACTTTAACTGCAATAATTAGGCAGGTACTTATCCTGGCATTTCTTAAGGCTTTAAAACCATGTCGAATGCTTTTTTAACAAATAGCATATGCCGCTCACGCTCTCGTGATTATCTTTTTTCTATAGCTTGTTTAAGAACAAATGCATTTTCAATGGATGATCTACCAATGCGGAAGCCACTCTCCTCTTTGAACTTTTCGTTCTTAGTTACTCTTCTAGAGAAATCGTGTAGTGTACACCTTTTTGCGTACTTCAAAGACTCTTCTATCTCTTCGATCACCTTTTTTATACCATTATACCACTTTTTAGCTGCCAGGTACCATATTTTTGGACTGGCATTTCTTGAATAGTCTTAGCAGTAGCATGTTTAATTTGGTGCATTTAAGAAGTGCACCAGTACGCTATCTGATGCATGATCTGTTATTTTTTATTCCTTTGATTGCAGCTACAAATTCGTTTATAGTTAAAGGATTAGGGTTTCCTTATGGTCCCATGGTTCAAGTATTATACTTTCTTCTAGGTATTTCATTGCATCTTCAGTTAGCAGGGATTTGTTGTGTTTCTCCTATTCTTTTGTCTTTATCAATTAATAACTCCTATAACAACACATCTTTAACCATATCACAGTAGGTAAATAATAACAACGATTTAGAAAGAACTAAGTTAACTTATAGGCTAACGATGAAATTTCGCTATTTTTTAGAACATAGTTCATGAAGTGTAATTCATTATTATTATTTATTGCCAATTTCCCTTTACAAAACTTTACATAAAGGACCTACAGGAGGCAAAAAAAAATTCATTACAGTATCATATTTAAGTTTAGTGGACCTGATAAAAGTGTTCGAGTACGTCTGGCAGAGGTAAGTGAACATAAACACTCTTAAGAAATTACAGTCATTACAGGCATAAAGAAAGAAATGGATAAGATCAATATATCAAGTGATAAAAAAAATATTTGTTATAAGTCAAATTATATTGCACTCTTAGGCAGTGTGACTATTTCATTTTGTTTTTAGTTTTCGTTTTCTTGCTGTTTTCGTCATGAGATTATCCGTTCCTGGCCAAAGCTGTATATTGGTTATTGGTTTTATGAGCGTTTCGAAGTTTTTCTTGTGGGTAGATTGCTAACCTAGCCTACACACCTTCATCCTTTTTTAGGGTTTATGACTGGTAGTGGCTACGATTACTGACTTTTAATCAGAAACTCAAACGAAAAGAAATTTTAGAACAGTGTCTTGTGAATTTTTATGAAAATTCGTAGATTTCTTTGCGTCGATTCGTAACTGTGGACTGTAGTAATAACGCAAAGAAGGCAAAGACTGTTTTGTCGGTTGGATAGGTTATCGCCACAGTTTGTGGAATTTTCAAGGAAATATCAATTATTTACAAACGGGTAAAACTTACTATACAATGTCACTGTACCCTTAGAAAATAAACGGCTACGAACGGCAAAGACATAAGTTCTCTACCTTCAAGAAAAAACAATCGCAATGGCAAAATTTATAAATTGGGCTTCGAATTGGTCCGGCATCCTTTTTCCCTCCAGATTTGGCTGCGTATTACTCCTTTTTGTTATCCAATATGAAAACATGATGCCGTGAATGTATTATTTTACAGACATCAAAATCGTACAGACGGGATGAAAAAATTGAAATAGCCAGATCAAGTGTGTGACTGTCAAGAAATAAGTAGCTTTTTTACCAGAAACATTACACAGCCCTCGATTATATTAAACGAAACGCATTGTTTGAAGAAATCTTATTACAGAAACTGTCTTTTAAAATGAGTGTGTTTTTACTGCACACAAGCAACAACTTTGGTAAATTAATTAAAATGCGATTGATAAGAATGTTAAATATATAATATATCACAAAAAGACCCCAGTTTTCAATTTTAACATATCCATTTTTAAAATAGATTACAGTAATGAACTTATTTCTTTGCTCAAACATTTTAGCAGGAAAATTTCATATGAAAATGTAGATTGAAAAGTTTCTACTTTAATATTTAATCCTATAAGTTGAATACGTAAACAGAAACATATAAAGTTATAGAAAACGCGATACGAACTAATGAAAATGTAAATTAAACATTCAGTAAATTTTAAATGACTAAAATAACATGTTTAAACGAATTAGATGTTTCCATGTGATATTAAACTCGTCACACATTTCGCAATAATGAATTTCAAAATTAGATTTAACAGCGAATAAACTCGAGGGGTAATAAATGCAAATTCATTCATTTTGATTTTCATACGGATTAACATCTATTTCATACGGATCCATTGCACGGACTATGATAGGACTAAAGCAATAAATACTATAACATACAGGATGGAACATTTTCTCTCAATATTAAATTAGTTTCCAACAAGTTTTCAAAATGAGATTCAATTATTATATTATCACTCCATACATTGTTTGCTCACTCTAACTTCTATCATTGACATTGAAATTACCACAATATAAGCTATTAATTATTCAAAATTTCAATACAAATATTAATATTCTCAACATAATGTAAATACATTAACTCAAATTTCATTCAATTTTTATTACGCTTGGCTAAATTAAAGTTTTGTTATAAATATATTTAAACAGCCTTTTAAAGGATAATATTTCATGGATTTGGCACAATTTAGGTTGGATAGTGACATCTTTATTGTGGACTATTAACATAAATTCAGATCTAGAGAATAAATATTGGTAGTTTCTGGAGCTGCTTCCTCACACTCGAATTGAGCCACCCCATTTTTAACTATAGGGCACTTTTTGCCGCAATAAAATTTTATTTGGTATAATATTTAATATTGAATATTAGGAAAGTGCCTTTTTTTCACTTTTTTATTTAGGAACCCTATAATAAAAGTGGAGGTATAACCTTAAAAATAAAGTATCATCCATCATATTACATTTTTTATCAAGACTTGAATCCACTAAAAATTAAATGGAGCTTGGTAGATGCTCCATTATAATATTAGATATTTATTTAATGAGGAAAGTGAATGAAATGTGAATGTACTCGACTCTCTCATAAGCGAAAACAAAATCTTCACTCAATAAAAAAAATATCTTAAATAATAAATAAAATTTGTTCCTGTTACGATTTTATATCAACTTAATTTCTATAATATTTATTCTCTAGGTAATAGATCTAAAAAATTAAAAATAGGTACGAGTAAACTTCCACTTCTGCTTCACCGATTTTACCAAAAATCTATACGGTTCTAAATTCCATAAAAAGTATTCTAGATATAAGTTTTCATGTTGTGTAAGATTAAAACTATAAAGAGGACACAACAACTCAAAACGTCGACATCTGATGATATCTCAATTTTTTTATTCGCACGATTATTATAATTATTATAGTAAAAATATAAAGTCAATAATTGAATTATTCCAACATTAAATAACTCGTTTAGGTCGATTTTACATTTAGAGTTTCAGTAGTAGCCTGTAACTGTTTCTTTTTACATGTAAATTTTGATTTATGTTCATTTCAAAGTTGATTAAGTACCACCCACTATCCATCTAAATACTTTATGACAACTTCCATACAACGATTTTATTAAACATTGCCCAATCGAATAAACATAAATATTATTCGCACCATAAACGAAAAAAAAAAACCTCGGGGCCATTTATTTACAACGAAAGTGGGTGTCAAAAGTATTTTATATTAAACAAAATTGTAATTACAAATTTTGCACTATACTGGTGGAATTATTATTGTGTTGTTTTTATGAACAATTTTCTGTTTTGTTATTTTCAGAATAATAATTAACGGAATGAATATTTATGTCAGATTTCCTTTTTTAACCCGAGCATTCTGGAGCCCAATCACGCGAATATCTAATTCTTTTAAGACGGAAATGACGGGAAAATTGATTTCCTCCTGATAAAATAAAATTGCCGAAAGAAAATTAAATTTTTTCACATCCACGCGCGCGCGCATTTTATTAACAGTGCATTAAATTGTTCAGGAGATTTGTTTGACTGGATTGTTGAAAGAGTTTATTTTAAGGACGGCATAAATTTCCGTTTAAGTTTTATTTTCTAACTGCAACAAGCCACCGAATAGATCCTGCTTCAAAGAAACATGCTCTATTTATGAATTCTTTCGACCATCCGAAGAAATTTCTCCTAGCTCTTTCATGTTAGGGGATCAAAATAATCTTTAACGTCTTTTGTGGTTGTTTTTATGTCTTTAACTTATTTTGAAATGTTTATTCTTGCAGCACTATAAAGCGCCTGATGGTAAATAAGACTAAACATGTATTAGAAATACAATTTCATTTATTTTTAATTATTATTGAAAACAAAATATATTTTCTAATTCAAAAGTAATTAAAATAATCTTAAGCTAGAATTTTAGGAAGAAGAAAAAACAAATTCGTTACTTTTCTTTGTAAAACAGCACTAGCAGTTCCTAACCTTCTTATAACAAAACTACTGACCAAAATCATATTTGAGTTAAGGACCACTGCTATTGTATATATCGGATATTAGGCCTCTCGCCGTTTTCTTGTCATGGCCATTATTTCTCCAGTAATTTCCAAGCACGTTTTATTTAAGTTATGGCGCACCCCTAGAGTTTTTACTCCTGGTATTTAAAAAATACTACGGCTGAAATCAATATCACTTGGATGATTGGATGTAAAGTGCCGTATGTCTCCAGGTGTGTCATAAAATGTCTGTGAGCTTTCTCGACTTGATGTTTTGGACAACTTCTGTTTCTTTATCCAGTTCGCTGGTATTTTGGACTTTTTGCATCCAGCTGACGTGAAGCATCTCAAAGGATTCTAATTTTTTAAAGGTTACTTCCTGTGTCAACGCCTTGACTCCATAATTAAGAACCGAGAATACAAAACATATTAGAATTCTCAATAACAAGCAAGGCTAAGCTTAGGTCGTAATTTCGAAGTACTTTCTTCGTAAGTCGAGTGAATGCTGCCCTAGCTGGTTCATTGCGGCACTGGATCTCCAACGAGTGGTCCCACTCCTCGCATAGGATGCATCCAAGGAATTATATTTTGTTAGCAAGTTCAAAAAGTATGCAATCCATCTGAAAATTATGGTCGCCTTCTGGTTTCTTGCTGATGACCATATATAACCACATATATTATGTATTCTATTTAAATGTTCTTGTAGTGCTTCTAAGTTCCCTACTATACGCACGATAACATCTGCATATAGTAAGTTGTTTATTGGAATACCATTTATTGTGGATCTGTTGTTTCTTTCTGTACCTAATCGCCCTGTTTACCTCCTCCTTTATTCTGGTTGGGCCAGTCACGCTTGTGTACGGGCCCGGCGTGGGTTCATCGGCAAAAAGTTCTTGTATATATTCTTTTAATCTAATCAGTCTTTGATGGATATTTAGTTTCCCTTTGCGGTCTTTTAGTTTGTTCTGGTCTGTGTGGTGTTTAAAGCCTGAAGCTTTTTTGGTTGTTTTGTTTGGTCATGTTTACTTGTCGAATTCCTCCATCTTCAGTAAAGATTTCTTTGCCTGTTTGCATCTTTCTTAATTCGTTTTCTAGCCGTTCGTTAATTTCTTGGTTTGTGTCAGATTACAAGTATTTAAGCGCCATCTTGGCATCTTAAAAAAGTTGTTTGTTATCTCTAGTTTATTTTCTGTCAAGAATTGCATAAATCTATTCCATCTGTCGTTCTTTCACCTTAGGCGCCTAGACCAAACATACCAATGACGTTTTCACAACCAGCTCATAATTTTCTTTTAGATCTTCTAATAAAATGGTCACATTGTTGTCTTTGTTTGTTTGAGCAGTTACACTTCGTTATTAAATATTTCAATCATGGCTTCCTCACATATAACTGTTGGTTATTATTGTTGAGTGGAGTCCTCCTTCTCCTTTAAGCTCTCCTTTCTTCCCACGTTAGATAACCGTGTTTTTAATACTTTTAATAACAATGTTGTTATTCTTCTATTTTTTATGAATTTCTGATTTTCTTTCAACTTTTTCTATAGCATATAACAATGTGAAAGTTAATTAGTTTAAAAATAAATTGAATATTACAAAATCATCGAGTAGCTCAAAAAAAATTAAAATAAATTGACATTCATTATTAAAAGCGCGTCTCAATTATATGAAAAAAGTTTGTTGTGAATAATCAACAATAAAAAATAATACGTTAATAATAAAATGAAAAATCACATCTCAAATTATTTAATTATTATAAAAATTTTAATTGGTCCTCTAAACAGATTTAACATTAAGTACAAAGCAGCAAAATGCAAATAAAAATTACTGTAATTATATTAATCATATAAGTAGATATTTTCGAACAAGAAATATTTCGTTAATGAGGTAAGCCATTATCTAATTTATGAATATAAATTAAAAAATAAACCGTTATCTGGTGTGGCAACAAGTGGAAGAAATGAAATCAGAATGTGTAAAAAAAAATCCAAAATGAAATTATTTTAAAGAATTGATTAAATTCGTATAACGTTGTTGCATTAATGGAATTATAATTGTAAATCGAATTTTGTAGGAAAAGCAGTTGTTCCTTTGTTTACATATAAAGTAAAACCATTAAAGCAATTTTGTTAAGCACATACTCATACATTTATAAATTGAGCTCATTATTACAAAAAAATATTCCTTTGTGTTACATCACAAATAGTTTTATACTACAGTTAAGGATTTCTATGTATCGTTTAGCTCAATGGTACTTCCATAATGCATTTTAATGCACAGCAAATTCTGGCTTTACACAATTATTTGTATATTACAATATTCACAAGCTCTATTACATATTGATATACAGTTAATCAACAATTAACAATTTATCAGAACCAACCACGATTACTTCAATCAAAACAATTTTAAGTGGTACACAACGCTAATTACAAACTAAACACAAATTGTAACATTGTATGTATTAAATGTAAAATTAATTCTTCATACAATTTTTTACAACTGCACCTTTAAAATTTTGTTTCGGTAATTTGTTTATATTTTATAGAGAATATAAGAAATCATTTAAAACTGATCTCTAAGGCCGTCGTTTGGTACTCGAAGCGTCTGCGACTCGAAGTCCCCCTCCAACCGACTTCCAATGTAAGTAAGTGGAGCGCCGCCAACGAGGCGTTTGGCAATCAATTCGTATGCGTCTTGATCGTCGCTCGAACCGTGCGACCTGTCGAGAACGGAAAAAATCGAGCGTGACGCTTGCATCATGTACGATGGAGGTGTTTAATATCAAATTTGTGGGAAAAATGTACCATTGTACGATTTTTTTCGACATTCTATAAAATGCCAAATTTTTGGAATTGGTTTATTGCAATTCTTTTGCCGCAACAAACAGCGTACGGATAAACCCATACTCCTTGAGTTCTTTTT